>APFE030774763.1:159802-245054 GCA_000404065.3 Pinus taeda
ATCTGCATCTGTATAAGCATGAAGTGTGAGATCTGTATCTCTAGGATACCATAAGCCATAATTTTGAGTCCCTTGAAGGTACTTGAAAATTCTCTTCACTGCCTAAAGATGATTTTCCTTTGGATTTGCCTGAAATCTTCCAACTATTCCCACTGCATGCATGATGTCAGGTCGGGTACCTGTCAAATAAAGTAGACTTCCAATCTTAGATGTGTAGGTTGGTTGATGTACTGCTGTTGATTCATCATTTGCACTAAGACTGCATCCTGTAACCATAGGGGTACATACTGGTTTTGAATCTTCCATGCCATACTTCTTCAGAATCTGCTTGAGGTACTTGGTTTGAGACAAGAAGATCCCACCTTCATTTTGTTGGATTTGCAATCCAAGAAAGTATGTCAGTTCTCCAAGCAAAGACATTTCAAATTCTTTCTGCATCACCAAGGAAAAGCTTTGACTCATAGCCTCTTCATTGTTGCCAAAGATAATGTCATCTATATACACAACAAGTATTAGCAATTTGTCATTTTCAATTTTTATATAAAGATTGCTATCTGCTGATCCTTTTCAAAAACCTTGTTGATGAAGATATTTGTCCAACCGGTAGTACCAAGCCCTTGGAGCCTGTTTAAGACCATAAAGAGCATTTTTCAGTCTGCATACAAGATTTGGATCATTCCCAAGGATGAAACCATCTGGTTGCTCAATGTACACTTCTTCTTCTAAGTCCCCATTCAGAAAGGTAGATTTCACGTCCATTTGAAAAACTTTGAACTTCTGAAAGCTTGAGAGAGCAAGGAACATTCAGATGGCCTCAAGTCTAGCAACAGGAGCAAAAGTTTATTCAAAGTCTATCCCTTCTTGTTGAGCATACCCTTTACAAACAAGTCTAGCCTTGTTTCTAATAACTTCCCCATTCTCATTCAACTTGTTCTTGAAGATCCATTTTGTCCCTATGACATTCTTATCTTTTGGTCTACGAACCAACTCCCAAGTGTTGTTCTTTTCAATCTGCTCAAGTTCTTCATCCATTTCCTTGACCTAGCATTCATCTTTGCATGCCTCTTTTACATTTTGTGGCTCAGTGGAGGAGAGCAATGCCAAGTAGCTTGAGGCTTCTACAATTCTTCTTCTAGTTTGTACACCTGCTTCCTTCTGCCGCAAAATCTGAGATTCAAGATGATTCGTTTGAACATACCTAGATGGATTCTTCTCTTCTACCCTTATCTGTTCTTCTAGCTCCTCATGGGTTTCTTCTTCATAGGTTTCTTCTTCACCATCAGTCTGATTTTGAGGGTATTCTTCATCCTCTTCTATATCTTCATGATTTACTTGTCTAGGGATGTACCCTTTTTCATCAACCACTACATCAATGCTGTCAACAATTCTTCCGAGCCTTTTGTTATAACACGTATATGCTTTGCTGTAGGGAGAATATCCAAGGAGAATGCCTTCATCTGCTCTAGGTTCAAGTTTTCCAAGATGTTGTTCAGTGTTCTTGATATAGCATTTTCTCCCAAAAATTTTGAAGTGTTTTACCGAAGGAGTCTTACCATACCAGATCTCATGCGGAGTTTGAGTGTTTTTTACTCGGACATTTGTTTTGTTGAGAATAACCACCGCAACATATGCAGCTTCACCCCAGAAGGTTGCGGGAGTTCCAGACTCATCAAGCATAGCATGAGCCATTTGTTGGATTGTTCTGTTCATTCTTTCCACAACTCCGTTTTGCTGAGGAGTTCTAGCTGTAGATAATTCCATTCTTATTCCATGTTCTTCACAAAAATGAAAAAATTCATTTGAGGTAAATTCTCCACCTCTGTCGGACCTGAGGCTCTTAATTTTGTAACCTGATTCATTTTCAACCAAGGCTTTGAAATATTTGAATTTTTCGAATGCTTCATCTTTGTGCTTCATAAGACCTAACCAAAAAAACCTGGAGAAATCATCAATGAATAGTATCAAGTATTCTTCTCCTCGAGGTGTCCTTTTCCTAAAAGGACCACAAACATCTGTATGGACTAGCTCAAGAGGCATGCTAGCTGATCCTTCCTTTCCCGGAAAGTTAGTTCTGGTTTGCTTTCCAAACTGACATGATTTGCATATGGTGTTGTCTGGAATTTTGATATCTAGAAGACCACGAACTGCCTGGTATTTGCATGCTTTCCTTATTTGTGAAAAACTTAGATGCCCCAACCTTTGATGCCATAACCAGTGTTCATCATTCTTGCTCAAATAACATTGTTGTTCTCCTTCTTCAAATATGTATAGATTATTTGGAGTTCTTCTGCCTTTGATTACTATTCTTCCTGTATCAAGTTCATGAACACTACACCCATCTGATCGAAATATTACCTCGGTTCCATTATCGCACATCTGACTGAGACTCAATATATTATGCTTCAAGCCATCAACATACAAAACATTTCCAGCTTTGACCTTTTCTTTCAACTGAGCAGTGCCTTTTCCTTTTATGGCTGCAGGGGTATCATTTCCAAAAGAAACTTTATTTCCCTTTTCTAAAGCAGTAAATGATTCAAGTTTTTCTTTATCACCTGTCATATGCTTCGAACATCCATTGTCGATGTACCATTGATTTTCCTGTCCTTCTACATATAAAGCTAGCCCACATCTTTCTAGTTGTGGTTCCTTCATTCTCCATGTTTTGGTGCTTGAGGTTTGTTCCTTCTGAGTTGTCTTCCAAAACCTGCTCCTGCATTCAGAATCTTCTTGACCAAAATTATTACAAATAGAGCATTCAATTTCACTTTCAAGGGCGGAAAAGTTGTTATAGGTCCTCTTCGTGATTGCAGGCATACTTCTTTGTTTTTGAGCTTCTCTAGTCATGATTATACTATAGGCAACACATTGAGCTGCTTTGTGACCAAAGTTATGGCAAGAAAAACATTGGCCATTGAAGAAATTCCTGCGACTATCCTCCAACCGATTGTAGTTTCTACTGACATCCATTCTTGAAGAAAATTGGGAAGATTTTACCTGTGGCTAGTTGTAGCATATGTTTGTCCTTAAGGTAGCAGGCCCCCGATTTTCTTGATAGCCTTTGTTTGTTCTTGAGGAAGAATGTCCCTGATTTACCTGATGATTTCTATTAGGCCTTTGCTCACTCCTTCTTGCTGCATCAAGATAACTTTTGGAGGTGGAGGCTTGAGATGCTTCTCCATTATACCCCAGACCTGTCTTGATTAGAGGGGAACGCTGCACACTAATAATCTCATCCAAAGTTTCAGATCCTTTAACAAATTTAAGATTAAAGGCCTTTGTTTCCTCAATTTCTTTTCTAATGCCAACAATTTCACATTCTAACTTCTCAAGAAATTTTTCTTTCTCATCAAGTTGATATTGTAGAGAGTCAATGATCACATTACTTTCATCTAAACATCTTTTGAGTCTAGTAATCTCATCATAAAAACCATCCACATCTATAGCATCCATGTAATCATCATCTTCAAAGGCCATTAAAATCTTATAGTGGTTACCTTGTTCATCTTCATCGCTATTTGATAGTCCATCATTATCTTCATGAGTGTAGTAGCTTTTCTTATTTGTATTATGTTTCTTGTTCCATCTAACATGTTCCTTCCCCTTGTCAATCTTATCTTTGTGAGGACATTTGGCAGCATAGTGACCTACTCTTCCACAAGCAAAGCATTTGAATGGTAACTTACCTCGGAAACGTCCAGTGCCCCATTGAAGATTTTTGACAAAATTTGATTCTTCTTCTTCTTCTTATATGTGTCCAGACTCATAGTAGTTTCCTTTGCTAGAAGCCTTAAAGGCAACTTCTCTCCTTTCTGATGGTCCACCTTTCCTCATTTCATAAGCAGTTAGAATTCCATGCAGCTGTGACATTTTAAGGTCTTGAAGCTTTCTTTTTCTTCTATAGCAGAAACTTTAGATTCAAATCTAGGGGACAAAGATCTTAGAACTTTTTCAACTACAACAGCCTCCTTTACTTCTTCACCCAAAATTTTCATACAATTAACAATCTCATCTACACGAAGAAAATAATTAGACACACTTTCATCATTATACTTTCTGAGATTTTCATACTGAATTCTGAGAGTTTGGAGTTTTGCCCTTTTTACCTGTTCATCTCCTTCATAGCTCAGAACAATCTTGTCCCATATTTCCTTAGTAGATTTATACTGTATGACTTTGACAAATTCAGATTGTGATAGACATCCCAATAGAGTATTGACCGCCTTTGCATTCGTTTCATATTTCTTCTTTTCAGCCGGATCTGTGGGAGTTGATGCTGGAAAAGTATACCCTGTACCTATGATATCCCATACTTCAGTACCCAGAGATTGAAGATAGGCAATAACTCTTACCTTCCAATATACGAAGTTTGTCCCGTCAAACACCGGTGCCCTGATTGATGCTTCCCTCTCGTAGTTGCTCATGATGAAAGATCTTCCTTCAAGCGATCAAGCTTCTTCAGAAGGACCCGATCTGATACCAGTTGTTGGAAATAATACTGAGAGGGGGGGTGAATCAGTATTATCAAGATAATTATTCCTTTTTCAAAAACAACTGATATACGCTACTTCAGTTTAATGCACCTGCGTATATACGCGATTATGCAGAAGGAAACTAATGTATACAAAACAAGCTTTAACTTTACTTAATCTTTCTGATGATGATTGTTAATCTGTGATGCAGAATCAAATAACAGTAACCAGAGACAGTAAAACAGAGCAAAAAGACAGTCACACACAAGAACACAAGATATAAGGTGGAAACCCAATGTGGGTGAAAACCACCTGCTGCAATTCGTCTCTATCTTCTTTTCAATTAGAAAACTTCTTTTACAATATATTAGTGCAGTCTTTTTACCAGTGTGCAGGCTGCAACCTGCAGAGAGCTACAACTCTCTCTCGTTCTCCAGCTTCTCCTGGAAGGGAGCTACAACCCCCTTAGCTCTTGCACTAGCCAAGATACTAGTACGTAGGTGCTGGCCTACAGAAGGCTACAACCTTCTCTTTCTTCCAGGGACCACGTTTCATCCATTTTCAGACTGGATCCATGAACATCAAACAATCATCAAGAAATTCTTCATCAACCAAACTCCTTTTTACCAACTAGATCTGAAATCAAGTAGATACTTCTCTGCCAGCTGTACCCAAAACACAGTACCAGAAACCACACAACAGAACCTAGAACACAGGAGCAATAAGCAGAAACAACTAGATCACAACTTAAAGCATATACGCAATTTCAACAGTCTGCAACTTGCGTGCATACGCATCTGCGTATGGAACAACTTGCGTATACGCACCTTTACTTCACCTAAACTGCGTGTATACGTGCCTTTGCTTTACTGAACCTGCGCACAGATCTATAAAAGACAACACACTCTTCCAGATATTCAATCACTAATTAACCCAGATTATCAGACTTATAGATCAAACAAGCGCCACATCTAGTAGATCAAAATCATACAAAGATACTATCATCCAAGCTTAAATATTATGACCCATGAATAGAACTTATCCTTCCTTTTGGCGCTAAGGTCCTCCTTCCTTCAGATCAAATCTGCATCACCACCCAATATACCAGCATCTAGCACTTTATCATATCTCAATAATTAATTCAGATGATTCGTTTTGTCGAACAAGATGCTCCTTCCTGCTTTTGATAGCTTGGCCATGCCGCCAATTACATGGTCAGAAACCGATAATATTTCAATACCATGAACCCAGAAACTAGGGATCGACCAATGCTGACGAGACGCCATGGTCCAAAGCATAGGCTCAAGTTCCAAGATCTAACTGCCATGGACCAAAAGAATGATCCCCAACATATACGCACTTTTGTAAAGTATAACCCGCGTGTATACGCTCCTTCGTCTAGATGAACCTGCGTATATGTCTTTTTCTATTTTTTGAGTGCCTGAACTAAGATCTGATGCCAAAGAAGGTTGCCATCAAGGACAACACCTGTGCCATAGCTTCAAACCTGTGCCATAATGCCAACAGATTTTACATTATGGATTGGGCTCTTTGTCATCGTCTAACCACAACTTCATCAAAATGAGCATCTATATTGGAGTGCAATGCAACCTGCTTGGACTCTAGAGGTAGGTGGTGACCCATAAAACTGTATGAGTAAGGGGAGGAAACATGGCCAAACCAGACCTCCAAGATGGCAAAAGTTACACAGGGTCCCTGCTCACTAATTTGTTCCTTCATTCAGTAACCGTTATCAATTGTAATCTAGGTAATAAAATAATATAGCACCTTAAGGTGAAAATGGCATCTGAAGGTGAAGAGTAACATTCAGAGGTGGAACATACCCCTGAAAGTGGACAAAAGTTCTCAGAGTTAATGTGGTGTCAAAGCTAGTATAAACTTACTGTCATCTATCCTAAAGCCAAGTCTATGGCTCATGATTATGCAACCTAGTATAATTAATGTGTTTGTGTGTGTGAGAGAGAGAGAGAGAGAGGCAATCGTTTCATGTATAAACATACCTAGATTAAGGAGGAATTACCAAGTTACCAAGATACAGATGCAAAGAGGGATACAAATAACTATGCAGATATGGCATGCATTTTTTTGTAAGTAAAAAATTATTACTTCCATTATTAGTACAATATAATGCAAAAATGGGGAAGTGAACTTGCTCCCCAGAAACTGATATGGCTTGTTAATTATTTTGATAGTTTCTGGTCATTACTTATTTTCCTTAGAAAAAAGTAATAATTTCTATTTAAGTTGAACAGAAAATACATACAGCAGATGCTTATAGCATTCGAGAAAAATATTGAAAATTTTACCAAAAATATATGAAGAAGGTCATGGTCTTGTATGGCGATGATAATAATTTTTTTGCGATACTTTGATAATTAGACAATTTCTTCGTACTATGCAGAGTTTTTTTGTCTACTCTGAAGAGCTTAATCTGTTTTATTAACAAAACCAAGAAACTGGAAAGGACTCCTTCAGCAACTGAGTAAAACAAGGCTGTAAAAAGCTATAAGCATATGGACTGTGATGTTCTGAGATTCAAAACCCAAACAGGGAAAGGATGCTTTCAGTCAGAACTTATCCATCCTTGATTTCCTTTACATGACACAAACTAAGTGTCAGCGGCTAACTGGATCCATCCTTGATTTCCTTTACATGATACAAACTAAGTGTCAGCAGCTAACTGGATGCCCTCCTTTGAAATGGAATCGGCCTCTGAATTGACGCCTTTATAGACATGAAAGATAGAAATATTGTTAAAAGCTGAAACCATTTTATTCCCCGTTCAAATATAGGAATCAGTAACAGATTGACCGTCTTGGATTTCCCATTTATTCAATTAATAAGCACCAAGGAATGTCCAAAAACCTGAAGCTTGGACAAACTGTTATCTCCTATCAATTTCAAAAGCAACTTTAGAAATTTTGAGAATTGGGCAATCAATGTAACTCTGAAATTTTACCCCATTTAGTTCAGGTTTCCCAGATCTAATCCCTGTGAACTTTCAGCCTTAGGGCTCCTCTGAAATATTGAATTACAGCAGTAGTATTTCACTTAGACCTTAAAGGCAAATTTTCTCGGCAGTTGAAGAGAATAAATATCTTAGAAGAGTACTTCAATGATACAGTGTTACAGTGCTTAGGGCACACTTTTCAAGGCATATAACTGATCTCAAATATCTCATTACAGAAGATTATAACAGCAGCAAATCTACTCCTTTATTTTCCAGATATGTATGAAATCACTTAACCAACTCAGCTATATGTTATGTGAAATCAATATGAACAGAAAACAATAAATTCTACTCACATTAAGATAACATACGCTGAAAATGAAATCTGCAAGTACATAATATTTGGACAGCTGGAACCTTATATATATATATATATATATATACATGAAAGATGAAGGACAAATACATACCCCAGTTTTATGACGAAGTTGGTACAAGTCAAATTTCCAAACCCTAGATAGGGGAACCTTAAGAAAACCCTAGCCACCATCTCCTAGTGAGAAATCACTCCAAACCAAAGTTGGTTATTCCACCAAAGATCGCCTGTGTGCACCATCAAGAGTGTCAAGTCCTCCTTGGCACATATAACAAGCTTGTGTCACACAAACTCTCTACACTAGCATCTTTGTCTGCCTTGTGGTTTACAAACCTTAACAAATTCAGCTATTTTATTGGTGTATTATTCATGAATGGATGCACTTTGGATGAGAGAAATGACTCTCACACACCTCTTATTGACACACATAAGTGGGCTCCATGAATTAGTGAAAAGACACATCTATTGGAGTAATTTACATCAAGCCTAGATGACTTGAAAACTAATAATTAATTTGTCAACTTCAAAAATTCATTTCTCCACTTCTACAACTCGAAATTCGACGATTCTTGAAGCGTTAGATTTGTCTTTGCGCCCTCTATCGTCGCATGCCATCACATGTAGAAATGTGCTTCCGGAATTGCCCCAAACATGATTGGGTGCAAAACCCCATCCTAGGGTTCCAAGCCCACAAGTGACCCTTGTGGCACTTTGTCCTCCAAACCTTGAACCCTAGGGCTTGGAGTACCTCCCAAGCTACACAAATCAACACATAAGTGCACACAAATTTTCTGCCCAATCAAAACAATTCTTCATTGTTAATGATCATAACCTACTTGGGCTCCCTTACTGGCATAATGGCCCAAACTGAATAAAATAGCTACAACAAATTTGGATCTAATCCAGCTGATCAAGCCCTTGTCTTGGCTAATTTAGATTTCCTTACTTCACCCTAACACCTTCCTTAGATCTGACACACTTTAGTAGAAGTCCTTTTCTACCCACAACTGAGATGACTCTCTCAATGCCTTGTGCCCTTATGTGTTGTGTCTTCTCCCTTGGCCTAGCCTTTCTTTTAGAAGATCGAATTATGAGCAAATCCTTAACCCTAACCTCTAAAGTGATTGACTATTGAGATTAGATTTCATCTCACTTGATATTGTTGGTTGATATTCATTTCATTCTCTAATGCAAGAACCATTGCATTTCATTATATTAAGTCACTTTATCTATAAAAATAAATTACTTTAATTACTAAAGTCATTGCCAAGGTTTAAAGGTGTATTAGGCAGCTTATGTACATGTAGACACATAAGCCTATGCAAAAGTACCTGCTTGTGCTACAAACCTCAATAGAGGATTGTTGAAAGGAAGGGTCAAATTACTTTCTAGAATTTCTCCCTTGGAAAATGTGTCGACCATTGAAAAGGGTGAATTGCATGAGAGGTGGGTGTTCATTTGATGTGAAAGAGCCCTGCACATGTATGTGCATGAGCAGGGGAGCACTGGAGAAGATTGTGCATGAACAAGGGTGTGCACGAGCTAAGCAATATTCCATTGGCATGTAAAGTGAGCATAAAAATGAGAGGGAGCACAAATAGGGCGATTGCTAGTGAGGCGACTAGTCAAAATTCCTCGGTTTGACGCCTTGAATCACGTGGGGAAATCCTTTGCGAGTGTTGGAGCAAGGGAAAGCGATTTATTAGGGCCTTGTTGGGAACATGAGAAGGGACTAGGAGGAGGAGCTGCTTAAGGGGCTTGTAACAATGAAGAGGGTTTGCTCTTGTGTTGTGTAGAACCAACATAGTGGCACATAGAATTCATGGGGGCCTTGGGAGTTCAACAAGGTGTTTCCTTGCAATGTTACCCTCTGAGAAGTTGTTATTTGCCAAAAAATATATCTAAGAATGTTCAAAGTTTTCCCCTGTGGTATCATGGTTTGGCTAGGGAGTGTCTAGTTGTAGAAAGACGAGGTGCAATTGGGCCTATGGTTGGGTGGAAAATCGCTCACACACTCAACTAGTCAGCTTGGTCAACACTTTTGAATTAGATAAGTCTTTTCTTTGTTTGTAGCTAGCAAATGAACTTGTATTCCCACTTCTGAAATGATGGCATGCATGTATTGCTAAATTATGAAGTTTTGTTGTCTATGAGATATCCTTGAGAAAGAATAATTATAGGGAAGTTCTTGAAAAAAATTACAGTAAGGAACAAGCCTTTCAATTTATTGCATTTAGGAATTTTAGTGTAATTTCTTAAGATTGTACTCTGTGGAATATTGTCCTAGGTAGTACTATATTATGTTTTCTCTAAGAGATATAAGTTCAACTTTTGTGGTAATGCTTATCATTTGAACGATCAATATGTTGCCTGATAGTGATAGACTATATGGTCATTACAAATAAAGTAAGTAAAGTCAATAGTGAAAGGTACAAGATTCTAGTGATGTTGTAGTTAGAATTCGAATATATAAAGTGAGTTGAGTTTAGTTCATTGTGTAAAGCTTGAAAATGCTTAGGGTGGGTTGTTGCAAGTTTAAGACATGAAGGAATTAAGTTTGGTTACTATCATAATTGACATTTGAGAAACTAAGGTTGGAGGGCATTTAAGTCTTTGAAATTCATTGTAAGCTAAGTGCCTAATTTGGTTGTTTGCTGGATGATTGTGACTAGGCTTGAGAGCCAGTCTAAGAATATTTATGTTATAAGATAGAGATCATAATTTAAATATTTGTAAAGAAGATATAAGACTCAAGAAGGCTCCTTGGGTTTGGGGAGCCTTGGCATTCTAGGCCTGCCTTAGAACGATATATATATCTATGCTTATAGAGTTAGAGCCTTGGAGCAAGGCCACACTCTTCTTAAATGCAAATCCATAGCATGGTCTTAGCCCTTTACTCCTAATGTTGAGTAAGTATAAAGTTGAAATTTTAGGGCCTCTTTCCCTACATTGAAGAAGCCAAAAGAGCGTTTCAAGGGAGTGTTTTGTCCTTGTGGAACTGTTACCACCCAAACTAGCAAGGTTGCCAAGGTCCTTATGAAATTTTAATATGGTACACGGAGGACAATTGTCCATTGTCAACTTGACATAAGTCCCCACTCTTTAAGCCCAATTCTTGCTAGAATGGCTATGGGAGGATTATTCGAAAACAAGTGCTTCAACCAAAATTAGAAGACTATTGCCTTGAATGGTGTCTTGGGTGAAGAGTGGAGTTAGTTATGATTGTAGAAAATCCATGAAATTTTGCAACTGCTCTAATGAACAATCCAAAAACTAGTTTCTTTCCAATACGACACATAATTTTTGTACTTTTTTGCAGCAGAATAGGAACATAAATAAACACAATCACACAATGACAAAAACACAATATTTTCTAGGGAAGGCAACTGAGAAAATCCTCTGCTTGTTTGAGAATTTTAATTGATAGAGTCTTGAGCAATAGATCTCTTAGAATACAACCTTGTTTCAATAGAAAAGTAGTCCTGTTCTCCCTGCTTGTCCTAAGCTGAAACACCTTGCAAGAACCCTGATCTTGCTTCCCTATTTCCTTGCACAAGCCCTATGGAAAATCTCCTCTATCAACTATGCACATGTTTCTCCTTAGTATGCCCTTCTCACACACAAGCTTCTGCACACAAACTCGTGCTCTCTATTGCCATGGCTCACCAACTCGTGCTCACAAAACATTGATACAATGAGTGCCTTCATCCTCCTTATAAGCAAATTGAATAGGCTAAATCTGGCAAGTTTTATTTTTGGAAGTCAAACTAGTGATCGATTAGTTAACTGAGTCAAACTGACTCATGTAACTCATCTAGTCTCGATTTAGAACTGAGACTCTTTGCATGTCAGTTCCCAAAACTAACTCGCACTATGAGACAACAAACTAAGCCTCCCACTTCAGTGCATCAGTGAAACTGCTTCATGAACTGTCCTGATTTATAGGAACTCGCCCTAACTTTTAGGAACTCGTGCATGCTAAGGAAAAAGTAGTTGTGGTCTCTTTGATTGAGGCACAAGTCAAAAAAGGACCTTTCTTGCTACTATTTTCAACAATGATTGATAAAATTGGTCTAAAAAATGTGATTTGTGCAATAAATAAATGCAGAACAACAATACAATTCACTGAAAATTTAAGATAGTCAACATGTAAATAGCCCAACAGATTGAAAACTTAATATGATTACCAAATCTATAAATGTTTATAATATATAGCTTTGGTAAGAAGGGTTTCTGTGTAAATTTGCTTGCTATCTTGTGACTGCAGATGTGAAATCTCTATAGAAAAATGCCGAAGACAACAAATTCCCCTTTAGAACACAACCCAGTAGTGTCCGCACACTCTAGATTGATAATCTAGGGGTGGAGAAGCTAGGACAACAAATATAAATCACTTTAGACCCTTCCTAAGTTTCCAACCTTCAACATAAATGAATTTTGGAAACTCTGTTGCAGAGGTTTTGGGATCCAATCCCACTGGGTAGCAACCCAAAAAATTATTCCAGCATATAAATAAGACTCCTAACTGCTGGAATGGGCTAAAGATCGTATCAAATTGAAGATATAACAATGAGGAATAGATTTGGTAGCTATTACAAGGGCTTATGAGATGAAACGTTTTTGTATAGCATCGGTGTACCTCTATATTTGCAAAATCTGAAATGTATGTGGCTGTAATAAAACACAAATCTGCAAAGACAACTCAATATACCCGTGAAAAAATGTGTATTTGAAATTTCAAAACATAGGTATATTGATCCCTTGAATAGATATTAAATTTGATTGTCAAAACCCCAAGGTTTACTAGCTAATCTTGAGATGGAACTTTAAAAATGCAACATAGTAAATGTTTAATTAAACAGAAAATAAAAATAATTTTGGATTTTTATATATATAGTGGTTATTGAGAATTGCTTTGGCCCCAATTTTAAACACTGGGTTGTCAATCACATTCTTTTATGATCCTTGTGCCTTACAAATGATAAGAAACCAATAATTACAGTCTTCTTCGAGGGGGAAACCTCATTTTACAATAAATACAATGAGCAAAACAATAATTGATGATCCTAAGATTAGGTCTCTTTGTATATATATAGGAGACAATGGGTACAATTATAATAAAATGGAACCATGAGGGGTTCTTTCCTACATAACAATATAACAATAGAAATGTAATCACTTAATATCCAGGGCTTAATAAGGGGTTTTTGGGTTAACATGGGGCTTATATAGGGCTTAAGACCCCTCCCATTCAAAGAAGTGTTGTCCTCAATGCTTGACTATTTGTGGGTGTTTTTGCATGAACAACTCATCTTCCCATGTTGCTTCTTCCACTGGTAGGTTCTTCCATTTGGTGAGGTACTTTGTAATTTCTCTATTTGTAAGCCATACTTCCAATCCTCTGCAACACCTTGTAGGGGACATAATACTTAGAGTTAATTTATTGTCCTCCTTTTGTTGCTCGACGTACATTTGTTTATATGGTTGTAGTCTCACAAATACTCAATCCCCCACTTCAAATTCCCTTTGATGGTGATGTTGATCTGCTTCTTGTTTCATCCTATTTTGTGCTTGTCACCCACGAAAATGGGTAACCCCATAAGAGGAAAATTTTCTCCTACATTTGACACCTAGCCAACAAAAAGGAATGCTTGCATGTCCTAACCTTGACGAGTGATAAATTGACTCATCTTAAAGGGGTAATACAACTGCTACATCATACAAAGCAAGTTTTGACCCTTAAGCTATAAGCAGTAATACAAGGAATAATCAAGAAAAAGTAAAAGGAGCATGAGAGGGGTGGAAAAATCAAGGTCGAGCTGGTAACTCATGCATCCACTAATGCTCCCTCCTCACATTGATGTGGACACCATCATTAGTTGGTCCATTTGACCATGAAGTCTTCTCCTCACCGTTACCATATTATCATTCACTAACACCTATCAATTGAAGGGTGGACTAGGGAATTGTACTTCCCCTTAGGGGCTAAAAGCACCTAATAGGGTTGACCTTTAGCCACCCCTACCTAGGGAGGAAACACCTTTTTCGAGATCTTGGTCCTCATTTTGGAAAGATATCCTTGTTTGAAGTATTAAATTGCCCTTAACATTCAAGTTTCGTTCACTTAGATGAATTATTGGTCTTAGTCTTTGATGGATGGTTGCTTTCACTAGAATCCTTGTTGTTTTCTGTTAGATGGTTTAGCAGCCCATGCCTTGGGCACCCACTCCACAGGTACCCAAGCCCTTCATAAAAGTACATTGGTTAAAGAAGGTCCAACATTGAGAGACTAGAGCCTCCTAGCAACACTAGCATATGACACATGCTCCAAAGTACCTCTAGGAACCGGGATGTTGGTCAACTTTGACCTAGTTTCGAGGATTCTTCAGGATGACACCATTAGACCTAGTATGCACCCAGGTTGGCTTTGACACAACCTGATGGGAAGGAGCTGATTCAGAGCCCAAAGGAGGATGGTCTCCCATTGAGAGACTAGCAAGAGATTATTGGACTAGAGGAAGCCCTAATGCTGGAGAGGAAGAGGCCATATTTGACAGATGGAGACCCATGGACACCACTTTATGGCACCCTGGCGGGATCTTAGGACCCAACAGGAGATGTTGTGGTGAGTTTGAGGACCATCCCTCCAATTTTAGACCTACCAAGCATTTATATTTTCTCTGACACCTCATCACCCTTGGACATGGCGTTTGGAGCATTTATTATGGATGACATCATCTTTATAATGTCCTAGGGTAATTTATTTTTTTCCTAGGGTTTCAATTCAATTTAGTGCTGTCAATAAAATAACAATAGAAATTATGTATTCATACAATAGCAATTGCGTCTACAGATAAGATTAGTAAACAATAGACATGTAAGGTTGATAATAGACGATACCACCACAAAACAATATGTGCTGTCCCAATTTTAACGCTGTTCACAACCAATACTTCATCACAGATACAATAATGGATGTTACTAATCCACTATCCAACAATTCCACTGAATCCTGTTATTAGCTAATTCGATTCTTCTACAAAACTTGGTAATGACTCAACTTGGAAAGATCTTTGTAACAATACATGAATAGATCTATTTGCTATGTAACAGACTGAACCTCTGTCTTGGAAGAACCAAATCTATGGTAGGCTGCAACCCTCGAGGTGAGGGCCGAATCTCCTGCACCAAGAAGTCTCGATTCACTGCCTCAAAAAAATCATAGAAATCATCCACAGGAACCCCGAACTCTGCTTCAGGATGCGTCAGATACCACCAAAATTATTCCTCAGGAACCATTGAATTTTGATTTAGGATGCCACAGAGACCATCCAAATTCTTCCTTAGAAACCACTAGAAATTTGCCTAGAGACTAGGCTGTAGGGCCGAATTGTGCTTCAACGAATTTTCCTTAGAGTAACCAATCTTGCCTCAGAAATGGGTTGCAATGCTTAAAAAATGGGTTACAGTGCCTTAGGAATGGGCCGCAGTGCCTTAGGATGTGCCGCAGTGCCTCAGAGGTGTTGAGTTTGCCTTAGAGGTCGCTCCAGTTGTTTCAGGGGTGGCCCAAAATTGCCTTAGAATTTAGAAATGCTGAGTTTGCTTTAGAAATGTCACGATCTTCGCCAAAATTTTCCAAGATTAGTGTTTGATCAGCAGATGTCAGCTCCCCGATTTCTAAACAAAGAGTAACAAAGATAAACGAAAAAAGATTACTAACTAGGGTGGAATCTTTTACCACTGCAATTAGTAGAAGAAATGGGGTCTTAAAACCCTTAGAGCTACAACTCAAGAAGTCATATGTATTTGATCCAAATTGATGATGATGATGATGATTTGATTTCAACTCTTCCCTATTTATAGATTTCACAATTGGCTCCAAAATGTAAGGGGTTGTGGGTGCAACCCCGGATTTTGGGTTTTTTGTCCCAATTGACCCAACTTTTGCATAATGTTGCCCCAACTTTGGAAAAATTGGGTTTTTACCCCTTATCAATAGTCTATGAGGTCGGACAGGGTATTTCATCTTCCTTAGCCCATCAATTTGGAGTGGACATTGCAAGCTTTATGGAGGCTACGACTCACACGTGTGGGCAAAATGTTGATTTTTGTGTAGCATCGGGAGTTATTGCCGAAGGTCTCCCAAGTTTTTGTGTAGCATTAGGAGTTATTGCCGCATGCCAAAAGGTCTCCCAAGTCGGCCAAAGAAAATTATGGAAATGAAATATTAAAATTATGTATTTTTGGATTTCATGTAGGCCTCGAATGGTTAAGTCAGTTCCACCATGAAGGTGTGTGACTTTGGTCAAAAGGGCACCCTTTGACAAATATAAATACTTAAGTTGACTTCCTCATTTGACCAATTCGAAACACAAATTCTTCTATTTTCTGATCCACACGTGCAAAGTCACGAGGAGGAGATTTGAAGTTTGATCGAGATAAAGAAGCCACCATTTGACTGAATTTGATCTGTTGTGTTTGACCGAGAAGCTACTGTGTTTGATCGAGAGTTTGATTGAATTGATCGCAGAGAAAGGGGCAAGTTTGACTGCAAAAGAGGAAGAATTTGACCATAGTCAACCACAGTTGACCACAGACCCTTTGACCAAACGACCGAGCCTAACCTTACACAAAAATTTAGACTGTTGACCAGAATTGATTTGTCTGATTTTGCAGAGGCTAGAGAGATATTAAGTTGTTTTGCAAAGGACAACTCAAGGATCCATATTGAGCTTAACAATGTTGCCAAGTATGCAGTGAAGGGATGAGACAATTCAATTCCAACTTGAGTCTGGAGGTTCCTTTGATGCACAGGAAGTACTTTATGTACCTAGCCTAAAGAAGAACCTTTTGTCTATCTCAGTCACGGAGGATAAAGATTATGAGGTTAACTTCCAGATGGGGCAAGTGTTCAATTGCCCATAGGGAGACAATCTAGAGACTGCAGTGAAGATTGTAGTTCGAGAGGGGAACCTGTATAGACTTTAGGGTTAGCTTGCTTAGGCACTAGTGCACATGAGTGAGAGCATGTGCGAGCTTTGGTACTGTTACCACTCAAACTAGCAGGGGACCTAAAGGGGACCCCTAAAGGGCAAGTGCTAGACCAAGGGTAACAAATGGAGACTTAACCCACTATCACCTTTAGCTAAGGCTCCCTACTATTTACGAACTTTCACTGATGGAAGGAGAACCGGTATATTATGTAGTCACTAATGAAGGATAAATCAATGAGTAGATGTGGAGTGACCCCAAATGATCCCTTTCCAGAATAGGTTGAAGGATAAAGCTTGCTTTCTTTCTTAACAAGGTACAATGTCTTCTAGGAGAGGAATGAGAGGATTTGAGGGTTAGGTTTAGGGGATATGATTTGTGAATGAGTTTCCTAATCCCTAAAATCCTTATTGAAATTGGTATATTGGATGGTTCTTGAAGAATTGTCTTTTTTCAAAGGAATGTGACCACACGGGACCAAGTGGACCCAACCTACGTTCGAAGGTGAGAGATTAGCAACCCATGATATTCTTAATCGAGACAAGGTGGGGGAAAGGATCAAAGAAAGAATATTCACTCAAAGGTGTTGAATTGATCCAATGAGGCACTGGCCTTAGGGATACTAGGGCAAAGTTTGATCTCGGAGCTAGGGCTTGTATTTTCTCACAACTCCATAATCGGAATGGCTTTAAAATTGGTGAAGGCCTTGAGGGGTCACCAATGCAGTAGGGGCTAGGAGATCAAACTTTTTGGAGGGCTATCTTGTCAGCAAAACTGATGCCCTAGGTAACCCAACTGGGCTAGACCTAGGTAAAGGTGACAGAGTTGATTTTAGGTGACAACCTCTTGGTATATCGGTGCCTTAGTCTTGGGAGAATGGAGTTTATGATAAATATGAATGAGGACCTTTGGTTCTTGGTCAAGGAGGCTTGAAGTCCACTTCGCTAGTCTTCTGGGTCAAAGGGATGCAATCTCGCAACTTTTATACGTCGATGTGCAAATGGTGATGGCTTATCAAGATGAATTTGTTGATAGAATTACCCCTAGGAGATTTCATTTAAATTACATGGCCCATAGATTGGGAGATGCTATATAGAAACAAAATTCCACAATTTAAGCAGTGAATGCATGTAATGATTAGCTCTAAAAATAGCGAAAATTCCAGTACAATGTATATGACAAAGTAAAACAAGAATAACATTAAAAGAATGTACTTGCATGTAATAGAGTATATCCAACCATCCACAATTTGAAAATAGAGAAGCTCCAAGACAAGATAAACCAAATCCACACATCAAAATTCATCCATAAAGCTCCAATTCATCCTCCAAGAAAAAGTGCAAAATTCTCAAGAGAGAGAAGAGATCTAGTCCAAAGTGATGATGAGCAAATGAACTCATCTCACTTGTATTTATACACTAATGAAGAGTTTGAATTAGTCTCCTTGGCCTACATAAGCCCCAAAAGTAAAACAATGTGCTAATAATCTAACTTTTGGTGACAAGCCCACTAAATTAGCTTACAAATGAAAGAATAAGCCTCTCAAGAGGTCAAATAATAATCTATGCATGTCATAGAGCCCTCTAAGAGGCCTGATGAGGTCCATGGGTACCATAATGAAGAGTAGTACCCTCAAAAGTGATGGCCAAGGGGTTGGCCCCTTGTTCTCCAAGCAATAAACATGTGGTGCTCCCAATGGGTGTGGGGGCACAATAATAACCTCATGGGTCTTTAAATGAGTCAAAGATGCCTGTAGATTGTCTGTAAGGGCTCTAATGATGGTGTAGGGGATGCCACATTGTCCTACAAGTCCTGGGTCAGTTGCCAAGTGCATGGTACATCTGTGGGGCCGACTGGGCATAGGTGAACTAGGTGCATCTTCCTCATCCAATGGGAGTATCTCGAGCATCTTTGACCATTTTCAGGGATCCATGGTGTGCTGTCTACTATTGTGGAGGCCCATGGCTCTCAACACACACACACTCTACATGTGCCAATGTAGCCCTCTGGAGGATTAGGACCCCGTATAGGGAGACCAAACCCAAGATGGAGACCATCTACAATCCTGCATAAGATCCAATGCGTGCCCTTGTCTTCCAGTACAACAAGTCATTAGGGAAATTGAGTAAATGTGCTTACCAACCATGGACCGCAGGTGGGGACTTCATAATGGCCTGCCCTTCCATATTGGCTTTTGTCATGTGCCAATGTCTCTTAAACTCCAAATGGGGTTAACCTAGTATCCTATTAGGTGGTTTCTACTTCTAAAGGGGGTAACATGTTCCAGGTACATCCTTCAAAAGGTGGTGGCATGTGACAGATAGGTGAATGGAGTAGGGGATGAGAAGGGACAACCCTGGGCCACATGCTGGGGTACAAGGGTAACTAATAACAGTGAAGCCCACACTTGGGTTTATAATGTATAGGAGGGAGCAATTGTGGTACATGAGGTGCCCCGACCTTGATTTTTCCACCCTTCTTTATATGCCTTTTGCCTTTTTATGATTTTCGTTGATTATTTGCTCGGGGCTCAAGGGGTAAGAGCATGATGCATAAGATATAGCAGTGGATACCCCCTTTCAAGGTAGGGCGGTTCATTTCTCACGAGGAGTTGGGACAATTATGGGTTCCTATATGATGAAGGAGGCTTATAGAACCTATAGGAACCAGGGTGATGGCCATGATGATGGGGTAGAGGTCATGTTTTGGATTTTTTCCACATGCTAAATGTGTTTGTCCTAACCATCTTTTGCATTTTTTGGTACATTTTTTTGTTGAATGTGGCCAACTATGCTGTTGTCTTTCTTTTTAGCTACACCAACCTCTAGGCATCATTCCAGGCCTAACCCAAGGTGTGGGCAAGGGGAAGGGGCGAGCTAACCTTTTATGTGGACCGAGTGGAGGAATGTGGACCCAAGTGGGAGAAATGATGAATGGGGTAATAATGCATGAAAACGGGGGTAATATAAGCGAATAAGGGAGCGGGACCACACAACCAAAATCGGGGTTTCCTGTGAAATACCATCCCTAAAGCCAAATGGTCAGTAAAAGAGATCCCACAGGACTAGAATCCAAGGTTGTTATCCAAAAGGGGTCTAGGGGAGAAGAGCACAGACCTAACCTATTCTTTTCGATGAATCCCCCCATTAATCCATGCCTAGAAGTGTCTATGATAAGCAAACTACAATACTCAATTACCAAATGACAAGGCATACCTTTAGGTTCAGGAGGCCCAACCAGTGTTGCAGGAACTGCCCCCCCCCCAAAAGGATCCAAAGGCAGATCCGTGTCCCGTACGGATCCGCCACCGATCCTTCGGCGGAACTGCGGATCGGAAAATCGGATTCGCGGTTCCTCTACTTTTTGGCGGTTCCTGCAAATTTGGATTCGTGGGGGCATGATCCGCGACTCCTACTGCCCGGATGGTTCTGCGGGTTTTTTTTTTGTTTTTTGTTTTTGGAAATTTTGAATTGTTCTTTGAGGAACTACACTTTCTGAATACTCCCAAGGTACCCCTTGATGCTCCTTAAACGCTTCCTAGATGCTCCCTAATGGTAATGGTAATGTTAAATTCTTAAAGTAAAAGTGACATTCTCTTTATCTTTCATTTCCATCCTTTTACTTAAATTTTTAACATTACCATGAAATGATTTAGGATGTTTGAGAGTGGTTCCAACCTCATCAGACTTCATATGGAGAAAATAGAATTTCATATCCCATTCAAAATTCAGCAGACTTAACAGTTTTCAGGATCAATGGGATTGTGGCGTTTCATTGGATTATATCATGTATGAGGGCATGTGATTGGCATTTAATCAAGAGCAACAAGCCCCATATGTACCCCAGTGTTGGTGTTGTTGATTGTTGAACTGCTTTGTCATGGCCTTAGCAATTATGTACCCTTCACTCAAGTCAAAATCATTTATCAGGCACGTTAAGCTTTCTCTACCATATTATAAGGCTTGGATTAAGCTGTTTGATCAAAATTAGGCAATGTTGACTAAAATCCCTATAGAATTGCAGTAAAGGCAAAGGCTAGACAAGAGAAGAGGAATCTAGATTGTAGATGGTTGATGCTGGAATAATTAATCATTGATGTACAATGGATGCCATATCTATCTTGATTTATGTAAAAATATGCATGTTTTCATGTCTCCTACAACTAATTTGGTATTTAGGACTTTTTTTAATATAAATGCAAAAATATATATATAGTAGACGCTTCCGAGACGCTTCGCTTCCAAGATTTTTGGAAAATGACGCTTCCACGTCCCCGCTTTGTGCAACATTGGGCCCAACTTCAAACATACGATCATGGCAAATGAGTGAGGGACCACATGGCCGGCTCAGGTTGCGGATAAATGGCACAATGAGCTAGCTAGTGGCTGCAAGGGGCTGCTGGCTGAGGACGATCTTGGAGATTTTTTTTTTCTCCTAGGGATATAACCCACAAAATAGTGGGTAACATCTGGCACCAACTAGGACATGATCTCTCGAAGAAGTGGGCGAAACTACTCGAATGTGAGGTCACGAGAACTCTAGCAATTTCTTGGTTACCGTAGACCTGTCACCTGCACATATAATAGATAGAAAACCACGGGGCAGCATGCTTTCGCAACGTCTCATGATCGCACATTCTCTATGTTAGACCATAAAATCAACAGAAAAATAAAACATGTAGATATGCACCTATCTACCATGAGAAATATCATATGACGTTAATTCTATTGCAAAAATCATCACGCAATGCATCCTACTCTACCACGCATATGGTACAATGTCAAGTCTAAAGGAAGGAGGTGATACAACTTAATTTGACTGGCTTAGGCCAAAGTTCGTCGTTAAGTTTGGCAATGTAGTAATAATCATCCCCAACCTTTCCATGAATCCTGACAGGTATGGGATCTTTATCAACCAATACTAAATCCCCAACTTTATGTTCTTTCTTAGGCTTTCACTTTTTACTCGTTTGAGAGATTGGTCGGTTGAGGATACAAACTTCTTGAGTTGGGAGAATAGGGGAAGGCTTCTCGATCTCGCATGTCTCATAGTAAGGTCCAGGCTTGATCACATGAGGTAAGTAAGTAGGTTCCCCATAAAGGATAAAAGGGGTGCCATCGGATTGCAGAATGGTTGCATATGATAAGTCCATTTGAACATGCCCCCCAACGGTAGCTCCCCATTTCCTAGATAATAGCATCCCCCACACATCAGGAATATCAATAACAATAACATCCATGAGGAGGGATATATCGAGATTCCTAGCTAAAGAAACCTTAAGGTCTTTGATGATACCTTCCACTTCCACAGGTTTGGAATTAAAAACACACCTTTTTGTATAGTTGAGTGATGCTGAGACCCAATTGCTTCATAACAGTCAAAGGCATGATATTTGCAGAAGTCCCTGAGTCTGACATACAATTGTGTAAGAAGAGGTCATTGATAGCCAAAGTAAGCAAGAAAGGTTCATGCCCAGGGTTTCTGTCAGGGATATGAATGTTTTGTAATTCGTCAGGGAGTTCTTCTTCCCCAGGGACTTCTTAATTTGTTGTTGTTGTTCGGGAAGCTTAGCGATCTCGTTTAGAGGAACAAGTATAGTCATCCTTCCTATGACAGTCCCTATGTCAATGTCAAGTTTAATCTCTTTCCCCTTTTCTTTCTTCTTGATGTATTCTTTCCTTGGCAGATCCTTCTTGTAATGAATTGTGGGGATGGATTCTTTGAGAGGGGCTTGCTTAGGTGATGGATCTTCTTTAGGTGGTTCCTCAGGAGTCGAGGGTTCTTTTCCCTTTTCTTTTCGTGATTATTGGACCCCTTTAAATCTTCCTTTGCTATCATATTTAAGAATGGATTCTTCCTTTTCCTCTTTAAGGGTGACCTCGCTAATGGGAGGATGTGTGTATGACCCCCCCAACAAAATGTTGAAGATGTTAGATTCCACAAGGTTGGCTTGCTCACCAGTGTGTTCGTCCTCACTTTCTTCCTCTTAACTTTCCTCATCCTCGGATGAAGAGTCTGGCTCAACGACATTAGTTGGAGCCAAAGTGCTTGGGATTTGGGAAGAGCTTGGCCTATCTTCTTCACTTTGCTTTTTGGGAAAAGGCTTTCCTTTAGGGATATAACTTGATTTTTAGACCCTTTCCAAGGCAGTGATTTTGTTCATGATAACCCTGTCACATGCATTGGGTTCTTTGGTGAACTTTTCCATCCTTTTGAGAATGGTAAGGATAGTTTCCTCATGTTTATCTTTGGACTTCTTCTTCTTGATATCAACTTTAGCTCTAGGGGTGGTCATTGATATCAACCTTTGAGATTCATATGTTTTCTTCAACTTCCATTGCCATCTCTTTGGCTTCGACCAAAGTGGAAGGTTTCTTATCCCTTAACACATAGGTGAGATAGCCACCCATCGCCTTTATGAATTTATCAAGGACGTTGGCTTTAGATGGCTTCAAATGTTTA
The DNA here is from genome assembly GCA_000404065.3 of Pinus taeda. NCBI lineage: Eukaryota > Viridiplantae > Streptophyta > Pinopsida > Pinales > Pinaceae > Pinus > Pinus taeda. The sequence goes on from APFE030774763.1 coordinate 183,075, forward strand.
GGTATGTCTTTGACTACCCTATTGAACTTTTGGATGAACTCTCGCACATCCTCTCTTCCCTTGGTTTTTTCCCAAGGAAAAATCTTAATTTTATTAATGAAAACAAAATTACTTGTTGTAGATGCTTGCAAGAATTCCATTATCCAGTCAAATACTGATGATCATAAGCTCATACAAAATAATCAACTAACAGATGAAGAGAAAAGGTTAACCTTTTCTCCATTTCTTCTCTTCAACCTTTCGCCATTCTCCTTGAGTTGGTGTGGATGAGACAATAGCTAGCTGATTTCCTTCATCTATTCTTGTAATTACTTTGTCTGAATCAGAATTATCTGAGACATGGTGACGTTTGTATCCACCAGAGTCCTTTGCCTCAGGTATCCTCACTAGTTATGCGTAGGGACCTGTATTTCTGTCACTTCTTGAGAGGCTTTCCAGTTTCCTTCTTTTTCTTGTGTATTCTGGTTTTCCACATTGGAAATGGGATCATTTTTTGCTTCATACTCTTCCTCTGTTGGCATATTAGAGGGAAATTGCCGTCCTTTGGGTTGCTTTCTTGGTTTCTTCTTCCTTCGCAACTCTTTCTTGGTATTGGGGCACGTGTTTTGTAGATGTCCTGGCTGTCGGCATATTCGACATCTGAAGGCTGTGTTCTCAAAATCTAGGAACTAAGTCTAGCTCTACTTGTGTGACAAGTGAATGCGATCTGGAAAGATTTTATAGAGGTCCACCTACACACATATTCAATCAAATGTATAGATTCGTTCTTCCATTCTTTGTGTCTCTGTTTTTATCAATGTTGTTAAAAGCGCGATCGGGATTAAATCGGCGCGGGGAATGAATCAGAAAAAATCGGAAAAATCGGGAAAAAATCGGAAAAAATCGGGAAAAGATCGTTTGGTACAAAAATATTCATTTTTTTCATTTTTTTTTCAAAACTCATTTTTTCGAAAAAATCGGGAAAAAATCGGGATTTTTTGAAAAAATCGGGAAAAAATCGGCAAAAAAAATATATGCGATTTTTTCGAATAAAAATCGCGATTAAATCGCCGTCCTGAAAAAAGCGCGATTTTTTCATTAAATCACGATTTTATCGCGCTTTTCACAACACTGGTTTTTATGAATTGTCCTAAGAGATTCCCAATGCCTTATAGAGCTTGGGAATGCCAAAAATGAAGGGGAAGGTTATGTAGCTTAACCCAAACTGACATTCTTGATACAATCATGGCCTTTGCATCAAAATCTGGGAACCATGGGGTAATGAATAGTCCCGTCAATGCCCAAAACCATGGACCTTCTTGAAGGACAAATTCTCGATCCTCCGATGATGCAAACTTTACGATGAAGAATCCCTTGGAGCAGAGGTGTATTTCATAGTTTGTTGTCCAATTTGAGAAGATCCAATGGAAGAGGTCCATTAGTTTTGGCCAAAAACTGTTAAATCTGCAGATGATGGCTTGAGCTTCATAAGTTGTGCAGAGATCGTTTGTTTCCGATAGATCTATAATCAGTTCTTGGACATGATCAGTTGCTCCACTATATAGGGACTGGGGATATTGTGTGTTTGTTCTGGGTTTGCTGTAGCTCTTGGTTCCCCTTGGAGGATGTCTTTAAAGGAGAGACCACCATTTATATGTTCTTGATTCGGTTCTGTACCTTTGGGTAAGCTAGAGCCAGCAACACCTCTTGCTCCCTTTGATTTACATGATCCAGTTGCTCCGCCTCTTAATCTCAGATTTAGGATGATGGTGGTTGCATGAAGAATGTTGTATTCATGTAGACTCTGATCATCCTGCATAGATTTGCCACCACAGGTTAGGCTTTGCTAATGTGAGATTTTGCACGATACTCTGCTTCATTTGAGAAACCTTATCAGATGCCGACACACAAACTAATGATGATTTACCGTCAGGGGTTTTTAATTTTTTTTGGAAAAAGTTTTGTTCTTCTTGATCCAAGGAGTCATGCGATTCAGACTCCAGTTCAGTGCCATATGACGATTCTGTTGCCTATAGCGGACACTGATATGAGGGCATAATCGTTGATTGCGAGTTCCTTAATACTTTGGGATCTATTATGTATGAGAGTAGATCTGAAGAAAAGGGTTCCAAAAACCTTGGTTTTGATCTCGATCTGTCTTGACTGATACTTATTGCTCATAGGATGGGTGGAGATCCTAGATCCAACATAAGGCGATTCAAGATTTATTGGATACATTGCCTCAGTGATGGAGATCGATGCGCTGATTTCGGTCCATTGATTGAGTTCTTTTCGCAAATCTTTTGTGACAAGAGATAGAGGCAGAGAGGATCTATTCCATCCTGATTCCTGCCTCTTATGTGAAACCAGATCTGGCTTGTACCTGCATACTCTTGAACAAACTTTCCGTCCTTCATGTAAGGTATGGGCGATTCAGGGCTCAACTTCCAAAATCTATGCACCCCCAACATTTTGCTCAGAGCTCCTGAAGTGTGATATCACTGATGCGGAGATCCACCCACATAGATCACTGTAGGAATGTCCATAGGAGTGTTTTTGCGTTTCTGCAAGTGCAGATTTGGCCCAAAACAATAAATCATAAAAAGAAAAAGACTCCCATCTCTTTCGCAGTCGGTAGATGATTCAGAACTGGGTATTGAATGTGATCGAAGAGAGATCCCAAAGAGTCGTATCCCGTCTAACACAGTACAATGGTTCTGGAGCTGTCCTCCAACGTAGTGGTCGAGTAATGCAGCCCCAACTTCGGTTGTTGTGTCGACGATCTCTTCAACAACAGAGAACAGAGAAACCCTAGTGCACACCATCGTTCCTTCGGTCCCTTCCCTTGGTTATTTGGTAGAATTTTTCGATATTGAAGGTTCCTTGTGCATTGCATGACCACCTTTTCATGAATAAGTCTTCCAATTCATTAGAGTCTTGTATGCATGCAGGGGGAAGGCTAAGGTACCAATCCCTTGCTTGTCTCTCAAGTGATAAAGCGAAAAGCATTATGAGCCTATCTTCATCAAAGATCATTCTGGGGGATATTTGCGGATAAAATCCTTCAATAAAACCATGGGCACTCCAAGTAGCATCCCCTTTGAATTTGGGTAACCATTGGTTATATTTTTCAGGTATTGGCTTGGGATCGTCACTTAATTTCAAAGGGGCAAAGACACTAACCAAGTGTCTTTCACTCTTGGTCATCTTGGGTTGATCTTGCGTGGGGTCAGTGTTTGAACTAGATGGAATCTTTGGAGATGGATCATTGACCTTCTCAAATTCAAGGAAAAGGGCGGTTCCAATAGGTGATGGAGTTCGCTCTCCCCTTTTTGTCGCAGCGCTAGTTAAAGGAGGACTGTTGTCGTCTTCAAGTAAACTAGGGGTTTGGACAATGAGTGGAGTCTCCAGAGGAATGCTTTATAGATGTCGTCAATGAATCAATTCCTCAATGATTCACTAGGGAGGTAGACTTGCTTCCTTCCCGGCAACGACGCCAAAATGTTACCACTCAAACTAGCAGGGGGGACCTAAAGGGAAAATGCTAGACCAAAGGCAACAAGTGGAGACTTAGCCCATTGTCACCTCAGCTAAGGCTCCCTACTATTTATGGACTTTCACCGATGGGAGGAGACCCGATATATTGTGGAGTCACCAATGAAGGATAAATCAATGAGTGGATGTGGAGTGACCCCAAATGATTCCTTTCCAGAAGAGGTTGAAGGATAGAGCTTGCTTGCTTTCTAAGCAAGGTACAATGTCTTCTAGGAAAGGAATGGGAGGGTTAGGTTTAGGGGAGATGATTTGTGAACGAGTTTCCTAATACCTAAAATCCTTATTGAAATTGGTATCCCAGATGGTTCTTGAAGAATTCCTTTTTAAAGGAACGGAACCACATGGGACCAAGTGGACTTAGCCTAGGTTAGGAGGTAAGAGTTTAGCAACCAATGATGTTCTTAACCTAGACAAGGTGGGTGAAAGGATCAAAGAACGAATATTCACTCAAAGGTGTTGAATTGATCCTATGAGGCACTAGCCTTGGGGATACTAGGGCAAAGTTTGATCTCAGAGCTAGGGCTTGGCTTTTCTCAGAACTCCACTGTCGGAATGGCTTCAAAATTGGAGGAGGCCTTGAGGGGACTCCAGCGCAGGAGGGCCTAGGAGATCGAAATTTTTGGAGGGATATCTTGTCGGGAAAATGATGCCCTAGGTGACCCAATTTGGCTAGATCTAGGAAAAAGTGAAAAAGAGTTGATTTTAGGTGCTCACCTCTTGGTAGATTAGTGCCATAGTCTTGGGAGAATGAAGTTTATGATAAATATGAATGAGGACCTGTGGTTCTTGGTCAAGGAGGCCTGAAGACCAGTTCGCTAGTCTTACCCGTTAGAAATTTCCTAGTCTTACCCATTAGAAATTTTCCTGCACTATTTGGTTTATTTCTCCTACTTGTTTAATTACTTAACAAGTTATTTAACCATATAAATACTGAAATAAACACAATGCAGTCTCAACCATCTATAGATCATCAACTAAAAGAAATAGACAAACACACAAGGGACACCGTTATTTTTGGACAAACGTCCCTGGAAAAACCCAACTTGGGAAAACCGGTGCAACAGTTTTGAGGGTTTTATTATTAAGCAGATTTTCTTGAGTACAATTAGGTGCCAAACTGGCACACCCGACAGAGAAATCTATCTGGTAGTAATACCTCTCTTCGGAAGCAGATATTTTGAAAGTCTGCTCCACGAAACTCTCTCCAACACCTCTTTGAGGCTAAACGTTAGCCCTCCTGGCCTCTGCGTCAGCCTGAAACCCTCTACGTCAGCCCTCTGAGTTTCTGTGCATCCTCTCTGGCCCTCTTTGTCACTTCTGCAGCCTCTGCGTCACTCACGTAGGCCCTCTGGCCCTCTGCGCAGTCACTGCTGGCCTCTGCGTGGCTCCTTTTGGCTTTGCGTCTGCCTCTCTGCCTTTGCGTTGGTCTTCTGACACTATCTCTGCCTCTCTACCATGCACTCACTGCCCCTCGCTGCAACTCTGATCACTGGTTCGATTTCTCTTAGCAACCCAACTCTAGAAAATCAAACTGATTGATCACTCTGGTGTATCTCCAACTGACCCTCAAGCCTCCTCTTATACTTTTTCTGTTGAGCCTTCAACGACCGAGAGTACATCTCTAATCAACGGCTAAGATTAGATTTGGCTTGATCCATGTCATTTAGAACCTTCTAACCCAATTTTATATTAATACCCATTAATATTTTTATTTTCCTAAGTTTAGACTTAGGAACCCATTAAAAATATTAATTATTTTAATATCTGCTTCATCGGGCAGAATTTCCCCAAACCATTTCTGGGTCTTGGAGATCCCATGTGCTTTAGCCTCTCCACCAATTTTCATGGCTAGAGCACATCTGATGCTACCCCAAATCAACATCTTGGTTCTGCCTTACATTACTAGATCCGACAAAGGGAGGGGCAAGATCTGCAGACCTAATCCGAATTCGGATCCGCCGGAATATAGTGAAAACACAATAGGTGGCGTTTCTGATTTTTTGGGAAATAGACCTTGGTCACAAGAGACGGATCCGATGAATTTTGTTGGAACCCACAAAAATTAAAAGCCCTTGCCGAAACCCCGAAAGTGAAAAGCTTGGAAATTTAGGGTTTTGACTATTCGATAAAGTTAAAAGCCTGGTGGTCCCTCTTTGTCGACAATGCACCCTACACAAGCAGAATTCAAGAGGAGTTGTTTAGCGTTATTCGATGTTCGACGTTATTCAATGTTTAGCTCGCTGCTCGACTGTTCGGCGTTCGGACCAAGGTGTAACCCTGTCGTATTATTACCATTGTTTTCATATTTCCATGGATACGAATATGTGTGCCATCGTTAACCTCTCGTGGGCCGTGTGCCATCATTAACCTCTCGTTGCTCACCTGTTGGTTGTTCCTTCTTTCCTCGCACCCGCCCTTCGCAAAGTTTGAAATGGTCACTATCGAAATGGTCACTACCACGGTATTCCATTGCCTCTCGAGTTTGTCTCTATTGCCGCTACTTAATATATATTATAAAATGGTCACTATAATAGTGTAATTTGTGTATGGCATATGATCCTAAATAGTAAAATGTGTGTGTATATCGAGACATAGCAAACTTTTGTAAATGATATTATGTATATTACAAATACATTTAAATATATATTTTCAACATTTAAATTTATGAACATTTAAATATATTGACAATGTTATGTATGAACCCTTGTCTAAACCTTGGCTTTTATTAAGTATGAAACCCTATGTGAAACTCCTATTCTTATTAAGTATCACACTCTATTTTTATTAAGTTTCATTGTATCAATTTGGACTCCTATTAGACATTCCCAACAGTGACAGATACATCGTGGTTTTTCATCATAAATGTAGAGAACGTTTTGTGTATTAGATGAAGTGTATTTTATTTTTTTAATGTGTATTGATAATATATTATAATTATAATTTTATATGCATTAAGGTAACCTATAGCCCATTATCATTATGGAACCATCCCAACATGAGCAAAGGGGGAATCATCAAAACAAACCCAAAATCTCCTCTATCACAGAATGTGGAGATTATTGGAAAAAATCCTGGAGGTGGTTCATTTAAATGTAAGTGCAATGAATGCCAAGATATAAAAAATGGCTCATATACTAGAGTGAAGGCCCATCTCACTGGTCAAACTAACACAGGAGTGCAAGTATGCACCGGGCAAAAGATGCAAATGGAAAACTTGGCCAAGGTTTGAGTCTGGGAAAAATGAAATTCTATGCATCTTTGCAAGAAGCTATTGATAGGAAGCTTGCAAAGGGAAACCATCCTATGCAAAACTCTACAACTAAGTCTCCATTGCCATCTAAGCTTGTTGCCACAACTAATAAAGACCCACTCTAGGCCCTCTTGAAGAAACTTTCAATAATCAAGGTAGATGCATAGCCGATGAACATGTAGCTCGTTGTATCTGTGCAAATGGGCTAGCATTCAATTTGGTGCATTCCCCTTATTGGCAACAAATGATTAAGGCAATTAATGAAGGGCTGAAAGGGTACAAAAGCCCTGGATATGAAAAGGTCCGCACTTCTTTGTTGGCATCAGAGAGACAATCCGTGGATAGTCAGCTACAGGCAATCCGGGATACATGGGCAGAAAGTTGAAATAGGGTGTCCATCATTTTTGATGGATGGAGAGACCAAAGAAACTGTCTATTAATTAATGTTGTTGCAGTATGCCCCCAAGGGGCAATGTTTCTGAAGGTTGTTGATTGCGGTGGAATAGAGAATGATGCATCTTCATATCCACAATTCTTATTGATGCAATAAAAAGTGTGGGGTCACAAAATGTTGTCCAAGTCATTACGGACAATGCACAAGTTTGTGACGCTGTAGGTTTGATTGTGAAGGGTCGATATGATCACATCTTTTGGACTCCATGTGCAGTGCATTCATTGAACCTTATGCTTGCCAAGATTGGTGAGATTGAATGGATTAATGAAATATATGTAACAAAAAAAGAAATCCAAATGTTCATAACCAATCATTCAATGTCCCAGGCCATATATCGAGGGTTTGCAAAGTTGGAGCCACTAAAGGTACTATGTTTTTAATCAATATTATTTGTATTGGAAATTCTTAATTTTAATTACAAATCTATATATGATTTCTCATTTGAGATTTGACTTTTTGAAACTTGTAGGTTGCCAAAACTCGTTTTGCCTCCCACTCTTGTCATAAAGAGGCTTGTGGAGGTGACATAAGCATTACAAGCAATGGTCATTGACCCTCTTTGGGAATCATGGAAGACTTCCACTTCTGATAGAGGGCAAAAAATCAAGTCCATCATTCTTGATGATGCATGGTGGGACAAGGTCCAATACCTTATGCGATTTACTGAACCAATTTTGACATTGATTAGGGCATTTGGCACAGATACACCTTGCTTGGGGGAAGTTTATGAAAACATTGATAGTATGTTGGAGAGGATAAGGGAAATTATCAGGGCAAGTGAAAATGAAATTATTAGGGCAAGTGAAATTATCAAGGCCTATGCATTGCACCCTAAATATTATCATTCTAAAATTTTGTTTTTACCCAGTAGAACAATGCCAAAGAAGGATTCTGAAGTCGTACAAGGATACAAGACAACTTTGAGGAAAATTTATAGAGATATGGGAGTTGCAATGGAAGTACGCCAAGAATGTGGAGGATTTGTACAATCTACTGGTAGCTTTGCAGATCCAGTGTCTATGGATGATCGAGGGCATTTTGATCCTATTACATGGTGGGGATAACATTCATCTTTCCAGTCTAGCCACCAAGTTGTTATCACAGGTTGCTAGTTCCTCGTTAGTTGATAGGAATTGGAGTTCATATGGCTTCATCCATTCAGTGAAGCGAAACAGGCTGGGAGCGGCAAAGGCTGAGGATCTTGTGTATGTTCATTCCAACCTCTGTCTTCTATCACATGTTGAACCAGAGTATAAAAATGGTCCAGGCAGGATGTTGGATGTGGAGCCTGAGATCTCTGACTTGAACCTGACACTGAATGCCATGACTGACCTCAACCTACTTCAGGATATTATTTTACCACCAGTCCAACCTAATGATGCAACTTCCTACATTCCAGGATCCCCATCAGCTATTCGTGATGTAGGGTTGCAATATGCAAAAGATATGCAAAAGATATGCAAATCCATTTGAGGATATGTAAATGTATTTACTATTATCATCTATGATATTATGTTTTTTGATACTTTGTATGAGGGAGGTTGCATCATTTCAGTGTTTCATTGTTTCATATTTATAATATATCTAATGGTTTCAGTTCTAAAAGTGTTTGATGGTTCCAAGGAGTAATTGATTTTTGAACTATAAAGTATTTTTAAAAAATTAAAAAAAACTACTATATTTTATTTTTTTTGTACTTGGACGTATCCTTGCCATATCCGGATCCCGTATTTTCAAAAAACTAGCAGATCCGGATTGGGATCCGGATCTGTATCCGTATCTGTATCCGAATCTTGGTAACTTAGGTTTTGCCTCAGTTGTGGGGTTTCGGTGCTTAAGGGGTCTTGGCTGTAACAGGTTTGAACTTACAATATTTTGGCCATAGGAAGTTCACTGTCCAATGCCATCATTTGGCCACAATAACTCTGTCTAGTCCAGGCATCCTTTGCTCTTATTAACCACAAAGGGTGCCTCTGCTTCAAACGAGTTTCCACAGGGGATCTGACCACCAATACAACAAATCATCCAGTAATTAGCTTCTGAGGAATACGTCTAACCTTGGCCTTGAGATACCTTGCTGTTCCTTAGGCGAAAAATTTCCTTGTGCCAAAACAAGTAGAAAAAGAGGAAAAATAAAGTGAATATAAGTTTATCAACTAGGGTGGAATCTTTCACCACTGAAATTTATAGGAGAAAAAGGGGTTTTAATACCCTCAGAGCCTCAGGCTCAAGAAAAACAGAGATAAATGATCCAATCCAGTGGTGATCCAAATGAATTCAACCCTCTTGTATTTATAGATTTCCTTGAGGGGATTCCCTCAATTAATTGAGTGAAATTCACATCAAACCCCAACTTTGCGTTTTCTGCCTCAGGTGCCCCATACTTGCCCAAACATAGGGTATTTTTGGGTCCCCTCGCCCCCCTCCCCCCCCTTTATCAAGGATTATAGCCTACGGGGATTGATAGACTACTTTGTCTTTTGGATAATTAATTTCTCCGGAACATTACAGAATGCAAGTAAAACGGTATCAAAACTTAATTTTCCCCAGAGCCAAAACCCCCTTATTTCCATATTTCTCTAATGATTACCTTTAACTGCCAAATTATACATTAAAAATGTAAAATGAGTGAGAAGACTGCATTCCATCTGTGCGCAGATTTAGTTCTTTCCGTTTTGTATATGTTCTCTCAGAGAATAAAGACAGACGTCTAACTTTTTCCTCTTGGTCTATGCTAACAAGTTTGAAGATTCTTCAAAATCTTTTGTAAAATCTGGAACATCTGAAGATTTCAAAATGTCTCAAGGTTGCAAAAGAAAAGTTTACAAAATTTCAGAACTGCAGCAATGACTATTTTTATTAAACTTTGTACGTTGTATTTAGCACTTGCATATGTGTGTGATAATTAGCAGTTTACAAAATTTTAGGCCTGAAGCAATGACTATTTGTATTAAGACACTATTCATTCCTTCATTTTTTAATTTGATCACAGGAAAATTGGCAGCATGTATAAGTTTCTGTGCACTGTCTTCCTTGGTCAAAACTATTTTCTAGCTGTAAATCAGAGATATCTTTAGAGCAATTTTGGCTGTTATCAGGTCTGCTTAAGAATGGGTCAAGGATTTTCAAAGTTCAGTGTTGCTTGAGTTTTATAATGTATCTGAATCATTTATTGAGGAATGAAATATTAGGTTTCATTCAGGCACGTACTTATCTTATATGAGCTTGTTCAGGTCTCATATGATCTTGATTTCTTGAGATTTTTCACGATATCTTCTAAGAGAGGCAACATGGACTTCCCTCTTTATTATCTGGCTTCAGTTTGAGTTTCTCATTTATCCTTAAACATATGGACCTAAGGGCGCTGAACTTATCTTGTAGACATAGCAAGGACGATTACATGCTATTCAAGGAGAAGCAGTTCAGTCGTAATCAGAGTGATAAGGGCGCTGAACTTATCTTGTAGACATAGCAAGGACGATTACATGCTACTCAAGGAGAAGCAGTTCAGTTGTAATCAGAGTGATTAATTCATTACCTTTCCTGATGGTATGGGAACATTTTCAACAAATATCAAAATAAAAAACTAATTGTTTCAAAATACTGGCCAATTCTATCTACTACTCTAACAAACTGTGCCTCCACTAGGCTGTAGCACTTCACTGTTGCTTTCTTCTTCAAAAGCTTCAAGATTAAGTAGTTTTATGCATGAAAATTTAATGACATATTTATGTTGCTCTATTCTACTATAATAAGAAATGCAATTTTGTTTGCAGGTACGGATTATTGGTGTGGAGCCAGCAGATGCAAATGCGATGGCACTTTCTTTGTATCATGGGCAGCGAGTAATGTTGGATCAGGTCGGAGGTTTTGCGGATGGGGTAGCAGTGAAGGTAATAGGAGAAGAAACATTTCGGTTGTGCAGGGAGCTGGTGGATGGGATAGTTCTTGTCACTCGTGATGCTATCTGTGCATCAATAAAGGTGAGAAAACTCCTAGTGCTAAGGACAAATATGAGGCTTACAATTCCAGTCAGTAGTTACAATTTTCCTATTTTTGCTTAATGTATGGTTGAAACTTACTTTCTGGCAATACTTAAATGTCACAACCTTCATACATTTGTTTAGATGTGTCCATTGGAAAATAAAGTTTGAAGGTTTGAAAATATTTAATAACATGCATTTCATCACAATGATAAATATAAATGCTTTCAATATCAGAGGCCATACCATAATAATAATGCAGAAGGGCTTCTTGATGCATCCTCTCGTAACAAGGGCAGATAGGTCCAGGACAAAGGAAGGAATAGCCACTGAATAGGCCTTTGGTACTGCAGGAAGTATGATAGGCTCAGCACGCAATAGAGGCTTTCTAACCAGTTTATTTCCTTGTTACATTACAATCATTGTCGCAAACATTGGCATAAGGATAAAACCGTAAGTGTCCAGAAAACCAAAAAATTGTAAAAGTCGGGAAAATGTCGGTAAAAATTGGCAAACATCGGCAAAATTAAGATACCACCAAAATACCGATAAAATTTGACAAACGTTGGCTAGGCCAAATGTTGGATTTTTGTAGCTATGGCCGGTCTTCATATTTAATAATTTAGCCCTTGAAATAGATGGAACAATAAATATGAGACATGTTCTTCATGTTTTTTTTCTGAGTAATATTGATCTATTGATATCGTACAAAAAAGTTACAGAGAGGCCTGGCCTCAGAGTTGTTGATCATCTGTCATCATCAAAAATTGAAATTGTTTGTTTTGGACTGCCCCAACATAGGGGAAACCAGTCCAAGAAGCCTTTAAAGACTGCCCCCATTATGGGGGAAACCAACCATTGAACTAAAAAAAACTATAGTCGAGTAGACCTTGGTTTTCCTGAAAAGCAAATAGAGAATGCATTTCTAGAACCAAAAGACAGGGACATAACCAAGAGACAGTGAGACATGTCCACCTGGCGGAGACTCAACCAGAGGATCCAAGACACATGGCGGAGAATCAAGACACATCTAGACCACGAAACCACAAAACAATGAAACATATCCACCTGGAAGCCGGACGCCTTTGCACGAGGCCACGTGTTAAGCCGGTGGCTCCTTCGGAGTTGGCTCCTCCTCAATCTGGCATGCAAATTGATACAAGTCGTCATCCTCTTCAGATGCGCCTCATCCCTGAGCAGGTGGAGCTTCCTCAGTGCCTTCTGCATCCATCTGTCTCTCACAAGTGTCGTTCTGCCTGCTGCCTGATGATTTCGTGCCGTTATGCTTGTCCTCCTCACCTGAAGTGTCACCAGCTTTAGCCTTGCCATGCAGAGCCTTTCTGCTTTCACTTTGCTGGTTGTTGCCCGGGATGTTGATCCCTTGGCTACCATGCACTTCCTTGCTCTGCTTGTCCCCGCGACTTAACAGAGGAGCATGCGTCGCAGACTCTTCCTCGAAGGAAATTATGATAGTTGCAGTGATTGTAGGCCTATTTAAGGAACTACGGAAGCAAAATTGAATGCTGTGAGGGGCGGGAAAAGGAAATCCGCAGAGCGAACAACAATGTCCCTCCTACCTCTGCCACTTCTAGTATTCGGGTAGCGATGAGTGGGGTAAATGAGCGGGTTGGGCATCTTAGTGATTGAGTTCGGGGAATCAAAGGCGGAGCTGGTCGAAGCCCGCGAGTGGGTAAATCCTCCATGAGTTCCTCCGCGTCTACTGCGCATGCAGTGCTTGAGGCGAGCCATGGCAGAATTGTAAGATATATTGACAGCAGAGGAATTGGAGGAAAGGCAACGTTGAGGGTGAGCAGGGGTGGTCAGGCCTTGGTCTAAAAGACAGTGACTGGAATGCGAAAAATGAAAACCATTACCAAGATCCAGGCAAGGAAGAATCAAGCAGCAACTGCCTGTTGCAGTTCTAATGCACGGTTCAACGGCTTGCGGAGAACAGATGCCATGGAGAAGAGGAGGATTAACAAAACAATCTACAGGAGCCATGGTTATGAGGGAGGTGAATTCGTCACAGCTTTCGGGTTCATTAATTATCGCCTGCAATGTGTTATTAATCTGTCTAAGGTAAGCTCTCAGGACGATGCAGTTGGCCCGATGGCTCTCCATTTCGCCGGCGGTCCGTCTTGTCACCTTAATTACCACTATTGACACCCGCATCCGGGTGCGTTTCCTCTCCATTAGCACTTTCCTTTTGCACCAGATCATTGAAATCCTGCAACTGATGTGTGTTGGCTATAGTGCTAAGAGCTTCCACATGAAGAGTCTTACCACTATCGATGCCGATGTTTGCTAAGAAGTCTGCTACTTTGTTACCATTATGATGAATGTGCCTAATGGTTACTGCTCGATGAATGAATAGCCACTGTTCAATCTGTTCTAACCTTTCTGCCAATCTCCAACTGCTACCCACTTTGTGTGCTGGAGTTCCCTGTAAGATTTGATTGACCATGTTAATTAAAATCTGAGAGTCTCCTTCAATTATGAGTGGGAAGAATCTATTGCTCTGAGCAAGGAGAAGTCCTTGCCATATTCCTTCTAATTCAACCAAGTTGTTTGTATCCGAACCAATTGACCCCATAAAAGTTTGGAGAACATTGCCCTTGTGATTTCTGAATATTCCTCCAAATCCTGCTTTACCTGGATTTCCTTTTGACGCTACATCAAAGTTGAGCTGTACCATGGGTGGTGGGGGTGGAGTCCATCTGTCAGGTGTAGCTCCAGATGGAGGGATTTTCCCTTGGTGTGCCTGCTTGTGGTTCAACTGAAGGTTCCAGTTCACCCATATATTTTGTTCCTGTGGAGTGGAGGGGAAATCATCATCAAGCCAAGTTTGGAGCATCAAGGTTTCTCATATGTTTTGACATATGTTGTTCCATAGAACTTCTATAGGAGAGGAATGGTCCTTGAAAATGCGACTATTTCTCTCTTTCCAGATTGTCCACATGAGGAAACTTGGTATTAACTTCCATAAGGCATTTAATATTTTGCTTTTATAAGGATGAGGTGCCCAAGAGCGAATAGTGCTGGTGGAATTCTCCTTGTTTTGTCCATCTCTTTGACATCTGAAGCTGACTTTCTCCCAAAGTCGGGTTGCTAACAGACATGAGTTTAGGAGATGTTCCTTAGTTTCTTCTGCCTGTTTACAATTTGGGTAGATGGAGGGTCCGTGAAAACTCCGTTTCCTTAGATTATCCCAAGTAAGGATTTTGTTTTGACACAGCAACCAGAGGAAGGTCGAGATTTTTGGCCAAATTGGAGGATCCCATACTTTGTTCTAGAGGCTATCCTTGACGGTATGGTCTCTTAGTATTATATGATATGCTTCTTGGGATGTGAAGGTTCCTCTCGTTTCATAACCCCATCTAATGATATCTTTCTTATTAGAGTGGCGTATTTTCCTGTTTGAAAGCTCTGTTTCCAGGCTATCTTTGATGGACTGCAAGCCTTGCCCAAGAATGAGGTTCGAGCTTAGCCATTGTCTATAACCTTGGGTGTGAGTGGCCTCCCAAAGTTGATTTACTTTAATCATCGGTTGCTCTACCCATTCCTGAAGCTGGTGGGGTGTGAGTAGGTCCTTCAATTTGGGTCTTTGCTGCCAGGAGTCTTCCCAAAACCTCGCTTTATCTCCATTCCTGATTTCCCAAAAGCTGTGTTGTTGAATTAGATCTTTATGCTGTTTGGCAACATTCCAAATTAGAGAGCCTGTGCCAACTTCTTTGAGCCGAATTAAATCATCTACTGGTCTATTCTTAGCATATTTAGCTGTCCAGAGGATTGCCCATGGAGTATGTGGGTTTGAGATCCATTTCCACGAGATGCGTGCTCCCATGACCTCATTGCTATGCTGAGGATCCCGTAATCTAGTGCCTCCAGAAGTTTTTGGGTGGCAAACTGTTTCCCACTTTACCAGAGCCCATTTTCTCTTTTGTTTCGTATTTCCCCATAAAAAATCCCGTTGAAGATTTTTGATTGCTTTAAGAACCCATTTGGGTGCTTCTAGTACTGAGAAAAGGTAGAGCGGCATAGATTGTAGCACTGCTTTGATTAATACTAGGCGGCTTGCCATGTTGAGAGCTCTGAAGGTCCATGAAGAGATACGGGCTTCCAATTTTTCTAAGAGTAGTTTCCAGGATGAGTGCTTTAAGGCAGATGCTGTCATTGGAGCACCCAGGTATTTGGAGGGGAGAGTTGCAATCGAGAAGCCCAGAATTTTGGCTATGGAGGATTGAGTGATGGAAGGTGTGTGAAAGAAAAAAACATGGGATTTTGCTTTGTTAATGCAGGTGCCAGAGGCATCCAAAAAATCAGATAAAATGGACTTCAGTTTGAGGGCTTCTTGGACCGAAGGATGACCAAATAACATATTGTTATCCACGAATTGCTGGTGGGTGAAAGTAGGGGTATTTGGAAAAGAAAGGCCACGTAATTGCTGGTTATGAAGGGCATATTTGATGTATTGTCCAAGACCTTCCGCCATTAAAACGAATAGAAAGGGTGAGAGAGGGTCACCTTGTCGGATACCTCTGGACGGGTGGAAGGGGGGTAGAAGGGATACCATTGACTAGAATTGAGAAGAAGGTTGAGGTGATAAGACTCATAATCCACCTAACCCATCGGGGGGTGAAGTCAAAGGCGAGCAGCATTTTTTGAATATATTTCCAGCTTAAAGTATCAAAAGCTTTTGAGAGGTCGATTTTTAGGAGCATACCTGCGTTTTTGGACTGCTTTAAGGAGTGAATGATTTCATGAGTAAGAATAATGCCATCCACGATTTGCCTTCCACATATCCTGATTGCTCCGGTGATATAAGTAAGGGAAGCAAGGGCTTGAGGCGTGTGGCAATCACTTTGGAGACAATTTTATAAATGACATTGCATAATGCAATATGTCGGAATTTGTCCGATGTCTCGCTGTGCTCCTCCTTAGGGATGAGGGCGATGAAGGTGGCATTCAAGGATGGAAGCATCCATCTGCTTACTCTGGATTCCTCGACTACTTGCCAGACTTCCTCCTTGATTAGATCCCAAAAGTTGTGAAAGAAGTCTGAAGTGAAGCCATCTGGTCTAGGCGCTTTCCCTACTTTGAGCTGTCGCATAGCTGTCTCCACTTCCTGTAAAGATATAGGCCTGAGGAGGATTTGATTGTGTTCCTCAATTATGATCTTAGGAATATTCTTAGTGATTTTCTCTATAGCTGGCAACCGATCAATCTGTGGTTCCTGATGCACCATCCGAAAGTGGGTGAGGAGTTCCTGTTCTATATCCTCATGCTTTTCTAGATGTTCCCCTTGTGGATTTTGGAGGTGAGTAATGTTGTTGTGCATTCTCCTTTGGATAATGGTGTGGTGGAAGAACTTTGTATTGCATTTTCCCTCTTTAAGCCATCTGATCCTCGACTTTTGTTTCCAAAGTATCTCTGCCTGCTTTGCTCTTTCTGAGATTTGCGTTTGTAGTTGGTGTTCCTGTTCTGCTAGGGCTTCAGATCTGCCTTCATCTATGATTCTTTGCTGTAATTTTTGCATTTCTTGTTCAAGAGCGTCTTGCGCTTGAAAGATATTGCCGAAGGTAAAGTGGTTCCACTGTTTTATGTTTTTCTTGAGATTTTTTAGCTTTTGTTGGAGCTTATACATTTTTGTGCCTTCCGGTGGATCGAAATTTTTCCATGTCTCTGTAACCTGGTTGTGAAAGTCTGGGTCATTCAGCCAGAAAGCTTCAAAGCAAAAGGGCCTTCGAACATTGTCTCCCGGTCTTTGCCAATGATGTCTAATAGGCCAGTGGTCTGAGCCAGAGAGTGGCAAGATATAGGCCGAGAGGTCCCCTCCAAGATGTATTGCATTGTCAGAGAGCAGGAATCTGTCTAACCGAGATGCTATTTGGTGGGCATCTGCACGTTTGTTGTTCCATGTGTATACGCCATTATTGAATTCCATATCTATGAGCTTGTTGTTATGGATGTAGTTTTTGAAGTGAGTGCTTTCACAGTCCAGCTTGACCCGTCCTCCTCTTTTTTCCTCCAATTTTGTTATCATGTTGAAGTCCCCTCCTGTGATCCAAAGTGGGTGGGATCTTTCTGAGTTGATCTGAGTTAAGGTGTTCAGTGTGTCTACCTTGTTGTTGCCTCCTGGGGAAAGTATACATTGGTTAAGTGTCCATGAACATTTGTCCCTATTATGTGGAACATGGCTTGAATAAACTGCTTACTAGCATGTACGTTAGTAAGTGTTATAGCTCTATCATCCCAAACTATGGCTAGCCCTCCTGAGGCTCCTATGGCTTCCACAACCACTTCTTTGCTTCCTGGCCATGCTTTGGCGAGCATCTGGTCCAACGTTGTGGAATTACACTTGGTCTCCTGCAGGAAGAGAATTTGAGGCTTTTCCTGTTGTAACATGTTTCTTATTAGTCGACCCTTTCCCGAGTCGTTGAGCCCTCTAATGTTCCATGAGATGAGCTTCATGATACATGATTGGGAAGGGGATTATAATATTTGGTAAGCTTGGAGTATCTTCCGGATTCCACCAGCATCTCCCCTATGCGGATGGTTCTCTGAAGATCTGTTTTCCTTCCTCGTTTCTTATTGTATTTGAAGATATTTCTTCCATCCCACTGACTGCCAGTTTGGATACCTAACGATCTTTGCTTCTGTGCTCTTGAGAGAATTACCTCTAAGTTCTCTAGTTGTCGCTCGGGGATCTTGTCATATTCCTTTTTCTTACATGCCTGTTCAAGTCCCAATATATCTAGGTCTCCGATGTTGAAGCTCTCCGGTTCCTCTTCCATGTGCTGAACTGCTTCCTGCTCTGCCTCTATATCATCTACAATCGTGAGCTGCATTTGTGTGTTATCTATCTCCATTCCTTGAACATTCCTTTTTGGCGGGTTACTGGGAGAGGGTGATTTGAGATCTGCGGGTTGCTTAGAGATGAGGGCTTTCTTTGAGCTTGAGGGAGCAGAATGGGGGGTAGTCTTAGGAATGGCTTCAGGTTGTTCCGGGTTATCTAAGATATGAACCTCCTGCTGGAACAGAGTTTCAAAGCTGTTACTTGTTGATGGCAAGGAGGTGTTGATGACAGGTTTTTTGACTGAGGAAGAGGGCTTTTTGTGGGTCTTTTTGCAATTGGAAACTTTTGTGAACCCATCTGAGTCAGGTTTGTCCATTGCGGGGGTGGTTGTGGATTTCATATTGGAGGGACAGCCTAGGAATAAATGGCCCAGGGCGTGGCATTTTCTACAACGGAATGGTACATGCTCGTAATCTATTGTTTGTAACCATTCGTAATCATCGTGGTAAAGACTTACCGCATCCGGGAGAGCTTTGTTGAGGTACATGTATACACAAATCCGTGCATAGGAGGTGTATTGCTTCAATTTTGTCTCCTTTGCCACTTTGATAAATTCGCCTAAACCATTCCCAATGTCTTGCAGTGAGTCTTCGTCCCAGTACTCCAGAGAGAGAATAAAGGCGCAACCACACTGGGGCCCAGCTCAGATTTTCTTTGTTCGGGTTAAAATGCTCAATCCATTCTTGCAGGTATAGTCTTGCTGCGTTGAAAATATATGGTTCGCCATCCAGTACCCTGTTTCGGTCCTCCAAACAATTGAAAATGGCAGTAAAGAAGCCCTTAGGCCCTAACTGCAGAGTTATGTGCCTTTTTGGTTTCCATTTGGCTGCTATCCAGCCATGCAGTGCTTTCTTCGTTGGCCAAAAGCCTATGAACTTTCCTATCAAAGCATGATCCTTCATAAACTGGATCTGAGTGTTGATCCGCTGACTTGGGAGCTCGATTTTAGGTCTGTCCACTGCTACAGGCTTGCAGGTGGTTGACGTCACTCTTGGTTCTTCAGTTTTGTTGTTATTCCTTGGCGCATTTTCATGTTCTGTTGCTATATCTTCTTGATGGTCCTTCCTGACATTTTCTGTTCGTCGCAGGGCGATTTCCGTATTAGCGGGGGGAGGCTCCATGTCCTCCCCTTGAGGGGGTTCCATCGCTTGGTAGCTATTCCTTATCGTGTTGTAGTTGTCTTATGGTTGGAGGTTAATGGCAGAACGTCGCAGTTTGTAAAGGTCTGCCGGTTGCAGAGCAGTATCAAACCCTAATCGCTCCCGCCTCATTCAGCTCCTGACATGTTCTTCATGTTGCCTTCAAAAGAGAAAAAAATTGAATATCTGGCTCCGAATGTTTAGTCGTCCCTCCAAAGATGAAGTTAGCCTGATCCTTTAGTGACACCAATTCGGGCCCTTGAATGACTATATAAAGTCATTTCGTCCTCCTCTTCTAACAAGAAATTCGGATCACTTGTATTCTCTATTCACACATGGGAATTTATCTTGGGCAGAAGGCCGAATCTGGGTAGATCATCTCTGAGGCACAACAAATCGAGTTTATGGGCAGACTATCTCTGGCAGACCGAACCCTGGCAGAATGAATCTCTTCTGAGCAGGCCGAATTTGTGAGACTACTTAACTCTGTTTGACCAGGCTTGACCTGGATTTGCCTATGGTCAGTTTGACCTTGGTTTTTGACTGAAAATATTAGATGTATCTCTTGTTGAACTGAATAATTTATCTGAGGAAAAGGTTGTTGGGTTTTCCCCCCATGTGGGTTTTCCTAGGGTAAAATATTTGTGTCTCTTGTTTCGCTGTCTCTTTTTGATCCTACTGTCATGAATGTTTCTACTGTTGACGTCGTTTGTATAATTGCTTAATGATGAATGAAGATATGAAAAATGATTAAATCATTAGAAGTAATTATCAGTTTAGAAGACCTTTGAAAAATCAACATAGTATAAAAGCCAAGGATGATAGAACAACCATGGGAAAAAGAAGCCCTAGACATAATTCTTTAGCCCTAATCTAAACTTTGTCTATGATTGAATGAAGGCTATTACGAATAAATATAAAAAATAATATAAATATAAATATTGAGGATAATTGTAATAACGATTAGTTAATTAGTATAATTAATATTGAAGAGGCATGTCTAAATGGGACATGACCTTCCATGAAGAGGCACTGCCTAGTATATAAGCAGATCCCTTACTTTCATTTGTATCATCATTTTTATTTATATTTTCGAATATATATTCTTGTATCTCAAAGGAGATCTTTATATTCCAAGTTTTCTGGAGTATTAACGGGAAGTGCGTACTTTGTTCGTTCCATTTGGTATCAGTGCAGTTCGATCCTCTGGCCGCTTCATGGCTGCACAGAGTTCGTTCTCCGATCAAGGTCTTTGGCCATAAAAATGGTCAACCTTTTGCTGTCGTGATTGAAGCATTCGCTACACAAGTTGGAGTTTTGCCATTTTCACTAATAGGCCCTTGGCCATAAAAGAAAAAAAATTAAAAATAATAATAATAATAGGAAAATTAAAAATAATGAAAAAAGGAAAGACCATAGAAAAAAAGAGACAAATAAAAAGATTATATATATTATATATATCTCTGTAAGAAAAATTGTAAAAAAAATAAAAAAATAAAATAAAACATAATAAAAAAAAGAGTTGAAAAAAATATATAAAAAAAGGGAATAAAAAAAGTTAAATTAAATAAAAAATTATTAAAAAAAATCTAAAATAAATATAAATATAATTATTAAAAAAAATTCAAACTACCTAAGGCCACAACTGCCACTGCATTGCCGTCGCTGACTATCCGTTGGCCACTCTCTTGTATGCAGCTCCAATAGCTATATACATTCTGCCTCCCACAGTCTTCTGCCCATCCGCAACCAACCATTAATCCGTCAATTGTCCCGATCCTTCAGGCTCTCCTGTACCCTTCCGCTTTATAGTACCGTGCCACAATCCTTCATTACACTGTAACACAATACCGCCACCTTTCAACGTCCAACGCCGCTAAAGAATTTGCAGCCACCACATTTTTCTATTGCTATCCCTGTGCACGTGGTCGACTATTTCCACGCCACCACCAGATCGACAGCCAAGTTCAACTTCCTACCACCGCTAGCCTTGTGTACTAAGCTGTTGCCTTGCATCACTACCAACACCAACAATCTGAAGTTGCCAACACTGCAACCCATTCATTTAGCCACCACGTCCGACTTGGAAAAAAAAAGAAAAAAAGCAATAATCATTTGCCATCTACTGCCCCTGCCAACGCCAGACAACAGCCAGATGTCTGTCAAAACTCAACACAGAACCCAACAACAACCAATGTTGCACGAAGCGGGGATGAAACGGGGACGTTTTTTGGAAGCAGGGACGTGGAAGCGTCATTTTCCAAAAATCTTGGAAGCGAAGCATCTCAGAAGCGTCTACTATATATATATAATTTTTTTTTTAATATTTTTTTGCATTTATATTAGAAAAAATCCAAAATACCAAATTAGTTGTAGAAGACATGAAAACATGCATATTTTTACATAAATCAAGATAGATATGGCATCCATTGTACATCAATGATTAGTTATTCTAGCATCAACTATCTACAATCTCGATTACTCTACTCTTGTCTAGCCTTTGCCTCTACTTCAATTCTATAGGGATTTTAGTCAACATTGCCTAATTTTGATCAAACAGCTTAAACCAAGCCTTATAATATGGTAGAGAAAGCTTAAGATGCCTGATCAATGATTTTGTCTTGGGTGAAGGGTACATAATTGCTAAGGCCATGACAAAGTAGTTCAACAATCAATAACACCAACACTGGGGTACATATAGGGCTTGTTGCTCTTGATTAAATGCCAATCACATGCCCTCATACATGATATAATCCAATGAAACGCCACTATCCCATTGATGCTGAAAACTGTTAAGTCTACTGAATTTTGAATGGGAGCATCTAGGAAGCGTCTAGGGAGCATCAAGGGGTACCTTGGGAGTATTCGGAAAGTGTAGTTCCTCGCAGAACAATTCAAAATTTCCAAAAACAAAAAACAAAAAAAACCCTGCGGAACCATCCACCTTCTCTCGGATCTGCCCATGATCCGCGGTGGATACACGCCTGAACCTTCTCAGATCCGCACCCGATCCTTTTCAGATCCGCGGATCGGGAAATAGGAGTTGCAGATCGGGTCCCCACGAATCCAAATTTGCAGGAATCGTCAAAAAATAGAGGAACCGCGGATCCGTTTTTTCGATCCGCGGTTTCGCCGAAGGATCGAAATCGGATCCGTGGTTCCGCCGAAGGATCGGTCGCGGATCTGCCTTTGGATCCTTGGGGGGGGACGGATCCTGCAACATTGACAACAACACAATCAAACTAACAGATTGGTGTAATCGCCAGACCCTGTAGCTGTCGACACACTTATCACAAGTGCTGCTAAGATCATTTCTTAAAACGTGCTCATCAAAAAGACGTGACCATACAGGGAAATACCTCCATAGTATAATTATCACTCATATTAAAGGATTGTTCCGAACAACCACTTATTTGGTTATGATAGGATAGTTGACTCTTCCACGTAGAGTTGGGGTATTTCTCAAAAGGTTAAAATTAATGTATTACTTTTAAAATAAAAAATATATAGTAGTAAATTTTAAAATTTATAAGGGGTTATTTAAAGAGGAGAGTAAAGAAGTTAATACTTTAAAGGATAAAAAAGGGGGAAATATATTATCAAAGCCTAAGTTCACCTCGATAAATGCAAATGGAGTCTAATTTAGGATTGAAGAAAGGAAGATTTCCCGAAACTAAATATAACTATGCCTCAGTGTTACTTAGAATTAAAGGGTCTATTGCAGGAAAAGATGTTACTATTGCTATCTTGCCAACCTAAAAAAAAATTAAATAAATCTTGAAATCACAAACCAATTAGCGATTCCCGAGTCAAATATAATTGAAAAATTTGATTGTTTTAACAACAAAATACATGACAACCAATTTACAATTAAACGTTGGAGATTATACATTCGTATCACAATTTTTAGTTCAAACTCTATGGAGCGATCAAGGTGACATTATTTTAGGTTCACCCTGGATGGAAACCCTTGGTTCCTTCATCCTGAATACGAAAAATAAGTTTTTGATATTTTCTTACAGAAAGAAAAAAACAATATTACAGGATGTCACCGTGAAGCCAAATTTAGTAACACCAGAAGGCATCCAAGATATTTCAAAAGTAATTTTTCAAGAAGGTAAAAAAGTATTACAAAATATGCAAAATGAAATTGACAAAATCATTGACGATAGAAATGAAGAAGATTTGTGACTTAAGGATCAGAGCGAAAAATTACTAACATAAATTAAAAAGCTTAAGAAGGACAAGAAGTCGTTAAAAGACAAGTTAGAACATTGTATTCAAGAGGAAGTATCGAAGTCGCCAGTGGTAATATCCCCAGTGGAAGATAAAGAAACAAACACTGAACCAGTCAATAGTAGAACACAAGAAGAAGATCTATTAGTTAAAGGAAAAACGCACTCACATGTTACAATCAAGATGATGAAAAATCCGAACGAAGATTGTGTACTTAACTCAACAACCGTAGTACCAGAAGGAAATCAAAAAGTTTCCACACACTTAATAAGGGAAAGTCAAACCAAAAAGGCTCCTTATCAACATCTGAATTATGAGAGTAGAGAACTCAACCAAGCTACGTATCGGGACCATTCAGAACAAAAACAACAAACTGATGTTCCAAAGAATATTGATGTACGCTCAATCGAGTCCTATGATGACAATTTGTTACAAAATTCTGTTGATTTTTAATGTACCTTGGACAAGTGGTTTCCCATGGGTTAGCCTCTACCTAGGGAAAAGTGTCCAAAATAATTCTTTTCCTAAGTGTGACTTTATAAAGTGAAAGTGACTTTAGAAGTGGTAAAGTCAATATTAAATTATAAAGTTAAAAGTGACTTTAGACATAAAGTACAATGTGGGTGCTTTATTTAATGGGTGAGTTAATAAATAGAAAGTGAGAATTAAATGCACATCTATTCTCATGCCTTGATCTAAATGAATCTAAGCCATCAGATCTTAGGGTTGCCCAAAAGTCATTTAGGGAAACAAAAGGCGGAAAAAAGAGAGATTGCATTCATTTTTCATGCGCAGATTAGAGAAAGGAGGCTGAGAGCTGGAGAAAAGTTATGAAGGAGAAATTTGTTGCAGCAAGCTGAAGGAGTGATTTCTGGGCAAAGATGGGCATGGAAATCAAGGTTTAGAAGACAACATAAGGTACAATACGAACAACATTGAACGCTGTGAGCAGCGCACCAATCGAGAGAAGTTTAGATTTTTTTTTGAAAAAAATCCGTACAATGGTACAGAAATCTGTACAGTCAGTACGGTAAAATGCGTATAGTCGTATTCGTTCAATACATATTTTCAGCATCAAGTGGGCACAAAAATCGGGGCAAAGTGGGCACAGTTATCATGGAGTTTTGGGTTGAAGAAATAAGTTGTATTTTGCTGTTTTGTTTTGTCTTGAGATGTATTTTTCCTGAACTTGGAAGATAAATAAATTTGAAGATCTCTCTAACAGGTTTTCCCTGGAGAAGATTGAAGGGGTTTTGCCTGGGTCTAAGTTGACCAAAAATCTGTGTGTATTTTTATATGTTGCTGGTTTGGTTATGCCCATATTTATTTCCAGCATGTGTTGACAATCCCATGTGTTTTAATCTGAAAATTTCATTTCTAGAATTCAATATGCTGAATGTATGTTTATGGGAAAAGACATTTAACCTAAGTTGCAGGAAATGTGGGTTTAGGGTCCGTTTCCAGTCGGTAAAGAAACGGAAACGAGGAAACTCGTACTGTACGGCCCGGAAACTCGTTTCTAGCCGTATTGACCTGTTTCTCGAGGCGGAAACGTGGGCAGTACAGCTGGAAACTCGTTTCTGGGCCGTACGACGGAGTTTCCTCATGCAACTTGACTTTTTCTTGTTTTTTGTTAATTATTTTGTCTTTTAATTTTTTATTAAGCGACTAAAGTGACTTCTAGTTGCTTCTAGATGCCTCTCTCAAGTTATAAAAGTGACCCTCGTCTCATTCTCTCATCACACAATTGAGCAAGTCGTTTCTCTTGGAGACTGGCGATTTTAGCAAAGGAGAAGAGTGGAAGAGAGCAATGGTTTCAGGTAGGGCGTTTTCAACAGTGAGCAAAGGAGATTTCAGCTGCAGATTTGGAGTGTAGAATTTCCGACTGCGACATTGTTGTCTTTTGGCTCAGCTACAACCATATTTCTTGTCTTTTCTGGCATTTTGGGGTAGCTTCAACTACAGAAAATTAATTTGGGTAAGCAACATTCATTTTCTTAGTTTTTTCCTACTATTTCTTCAATTTTTAGAGGGCTTATGCTGCCAAAAATATGAAAAACGTTTTTTATTTATAGATTTGTTTTATTTATTTATTTTTGCAGCAACGGCTTCCAAGTTCCAACCAAAGTGCAGCTGCAAGTTCAAGCCCCAAGGCCAACCCAAGGGCTGAATATTATTCTCTTTGGAGGCATGTTCAAAAGTTTAAAAAATGTGGTGGTGGCTCATGGGAATGGCGATGTAATCTTTGTAATAATTCATACAAGGGCTCCTACCCAAGAGTGAAGGCACATCTTTTGCATGGAGGAGAATAGGGGGTTGTGGGTTGCAAAAAACAACAGACCCATTGGCAAGGAGGGCATATCAAAGAGAGCAAGATGAGGCGGATGTTATCAAGAGAAGGCATGATGAGCTTAGTCAAGCTACTCCTCAAGCTCCATCTAACATTGAGCCAAGGATTGTAGTTGAGGCAAGAAAGAGGAGAGCCGGTGCCACTTAACAACATGAACAACCAGCACCCAAAAATACCAGAGGGGCATCTCCTTCAGTTTAGGATAACATAATTGCTAAATTGGTGAATGTGCAAGTGAGAGAAGAAATTGATTCTAGAGTGGTTAGGTGCATTTATGCATGTGGTATCCCATTCAATGTTGTTTGTTCTCCTTACTGGCAAGATATGATAAGGGAAATTAACAAAGCTCCTTAAGGGTACAAGGAGCCCAACTATGAGAAAGTCAAAACTCAGCTTCTCAAAAATGAGAAGGAGCTTGTGGAGGTTATTTTATCACCAATTCGTTCTTCCTGGAGTAGCTTTGGGGTTACCATAGTCCCAGATGGATGGACAGATACAAGGCGCAGACCATTGATAAATATCATTGCCACTTCCCACAAAGGAGCAATGTTTATCATGGTGGAAGACTGCTCAGGAGAGGTGAAAGTTGCACAGTTCATTGCTGATATTATTATAAAAGCTATTGAACAAATAGGGCCTAACAAGGTGGTGCAAGTTGTCATGGATAATGCACCAGTTTGCAAAGCTGCAGGTTTAATTATTGAGGGGAGGTATGACCACATCTTTTTGGTGCAGGGTTACCCCGCACATACCCACACTATGCATAAATATGCATAAATACCTCTCTCTTAGGTAATTGGTTCTCAAAGGAGTCAAATCTTCAAAATATCAATGTTTAAGGACCTCTTATCATCAGTTCCTTTGTATCGGAACCAATCACCCCGCCTAAACCTCTTATCAGGACTATTCACCTTCTTATAACATTCATTATCCCTTTTATTAAAGCCTTTCTCAAATATTTCTTATCGAAACTCTAAAAACCCTTAAGAACCTTTATATAACCCCTTAAGCCACATATATATATAACTGCCCTCTTGACCTTTGGTTAATATATATTTAACACATAAAATTCCTTTATCGGCACTATTTTCCTTAAAATCCTTTTACAAAGGAAAATGCCCGCAAACATACCTTTTTCTGCCTTCCGTATGGCTTCGGCATAGATTCCGAGGCTGTATCTCTATCGCAATCGGCTGTCGACACTTTATCCACAGGTCCTCATCGCTCCTTCCCTTCCGATATGCGACTATCAGAACGTAACATATATGTTTTAGTCTTAAAAGACTTGGCCCCACACTTTACGCAAATACATGGGATACATAGGAAATCTGCTCCAAATTACATATAGCGGATCTCAAATATTATAGATTTGCCACTATATATGTCGTCGGATCCGCCTTCTATGTTAACCTTCCTTTGCATCAATCCTCCGAACTTCGATAAGCAATCATGCCGATCTCCGATCGTCGATCGACTTTATCAATATCGGCGTATCGACATATACATTGTCCGACCTCTTCCTCTTGAAACCGCCGACCCGATATGGGTCTAAACTGCTCTTTATAGGATTTCAAGTGCGGAACTCAATTTCGACTATGTTTTGCGCCGTTTCTTAGTATAAACTGGGTTTTACACTTGCGGGACTTAATCGTTATAAATAAATTTGCCGATGCAATATTTCGCCTCGCTCTTCAGTGACATCATCTGGACCGTTGATCTTTACTTTGTAGATCCGACGGTTCACACTTGATTTCGGGTTGATAATCCCCACGGCGTTTAATCGCCCGATGAAGCAGTTTATCCACTTCGCTCGTTGCTACGTGGCACACACTCAGTGGAATTGGATGCGCCGCGCTCAATACTACTTACGGTTTTGAGGCCGCCCGAAATCCGCTTCATTGTTACAAAATCACCCTTCGCGGATTGTTCTCCGCTACTCCTTTTTACTTAGCTTTACACTGTTTTCTAGTGTTAATATGGTTCTCGGGTTTCTTCGAAAACTTCACCTTACGCTCTTCTGTTGCTCAATTCATTCCTGCTTGAGCCTAACTCCACATACTCCATTAACCAATGTCCTTTTAGAGCATTACTCGACCCTTCAAATGGATGCAACAATCCATTACGATTCCTTCGATCATTTTTCTCTTCTGCGCAGTTCTTTAGCACTCTGCCTTCTGCTTCCGCTGCTCAACTTCCTCTGAGCTTAACTCTGATCTTCTATTGGATTCTAAGGCCAGTAACGATTCCTTTGAATCACTCCGTTCCTTTGCATCCTTCAAAATTCTGCCTGTAACTTGTTGCAGAGCCTACAAATTCAAGTAATTCATTTATGAAAATACTCTTCAAACACTAACATAGTCAGGAACAAACTCTGTATATATATATATATATATATATATGCAAAAACAAAGATTACATTCGAGACTTCTCTGTCTCGCACATGCTTGATCTTCTACTATCAGTGGCCTCCCTTTTCACTTTGCCCGTAAGCTTACATATATGCCAGACAGTTCCTTTGAACTAGTCTTGGTTCGACTCCTAGATCTATTGAACTGCCTCCTAAATCCTCTCGGTCCTCTATGTCCACTTCTAGGTTCAATTAATTCCTAAAGGCTCTCCTTAGTTCCTCAAATCATGGAACTGTTTAAGAGTTATATTTGATTTTGAACTCTTTTGTCATTACTCCCACTCATGTCCTCCTTATTCGAGAGCATTTACAAGATATCTCACACTATTCGATTTATTCCTATTCTATGCACTTAAAAGCCTAAATTACATCAATTTATCACTTAGGAATCCAACTTCCTAAAAATACATGACCCCCTATGTCTACTTAATTACAATGGTTTTTCTCTTGGGTGAATGCTCCTGCATCAGACTCCCAAAGTAGAAAATATTCATGATCTTCTGATCATGTGTCTTCTGGTCTTTGTCTTCTTGGATCCAACACTTTGTTTTGTAACTGCCCAAATGTCTTGTTCCTTTGTTGCTGCTGCACTTCTGCTGTCTTTTGCTCCATTTTATTCTCTTTGTCAATCAGGTTCAAGTTCCGATTGATCTTTCTTCCTGTTGCTGCCATTTTCTTCCATTTGGACTGCTTCATCATTAGTTGCCACATTTCTTCAATCTCGTTTCCCAGTACATCTTTGGTCTTGTCCATATTCTGCTTCTTACTTCTGCCTCTTTCTCTTTGCTTCAGGTTGTTGCTGTTGTCCATTAGTTCTTCAATTTGCTGTTCTTCTTCTTGTTCTGTTATTCTTGCTATGCTGACTCCTATGTTGACTCTTATGCTGACTTTTTCTGTGACTCCTATGCTGGCTTCCTCCCTATCATCCTTACCCTCTTCCATGATTGAATCATGACTGTCCAGCACTCTCTCCAACAATTTAACATCTTTGTTGTATGGATTGAATTCTTCCACATAATCTTCTTCTCTCATCTTTATTTGGCTGTTCAGCTGTGCCAAATCTCCTTCAATATCTACAACTAAACTTGCATTCACAAAACACTTGTTAAAATAAAAAACATAAGGCTTTTGTGCCCTATCTTCCTTTGACAACAATTCAGTTTGCTCCTTTGTTTCTTTCCCCTCTGTCAGCGCATTAGTATGCTGTTTTGAATTCTCAAAAGAACTCATGAGACTGTCCATTAGTCTCTCTTCCGCACCATATGTCCTAATGATGTCTTGCTTCTCTTGTTCACCATAGTGAACTTCTTCCTTTGTAATCACACTGTCATACTCTAAATTTCTCAGCAAATATTCCAGCAATGCAATCTCTTTGTGGCACTTAATAAGTATTTCATCATTACTTATGTTTCTTGCATTTATACACAAATTATTTGTTTGGAAATCATAAGGTTCAGCAGTCTCAACTGTTGCTTCACATATTAGCTCTTCAGACTGAACTTCATCTCCTTCTTCCACAAGAAATTATTCCTGTGTTGTCACAGTTTCAAATATCAAGGCATTATTAAGTTCTTTCTGCTGCAATAATTCACTGCTTCTCTCATTTAAGAGACATTCTTCATCCTCCTTTACTTTAGAGTTTTTATCTTCTAAAAGATACTTCTTCATATTTCTGACAGCTTCAACATATTGCTCATCCTTTGCAAAACACTCCTTTATTAGTGTTTTTTTTCCCTTTGCTAAGTATTTTGCATAGACTTCTTCCTTCTTAACATCTTTCAGTAGATGTCCTTTTTTCTTACTGATTGTCTCAACAGCTTCCATGGCTATTTCCATTGTGCCTATCATGATGGTGATTTGGTGATCCTTTACTATGTTTTCAGCTAACACAGTCTCTTCCTCAAGTTCGCCTTTAATCTCTTGTTGTTTACCTCCTCCAAGAGCTATCGTTGTCTCACCATCTGCATTAACATTCTCTTGTATTTGTTTTTCATCAATAACATTAATCAAACTCATTTGATTACCTTTTTGAGACAATATTGCTTCATTCTTTATCAGATAAAGATCCTGATTCCTCATCTCCATGACAACTTCTATAGACTCATCCATAGACTTTTTCTTCTGGATGCAGTCAATTTCCTCCTCTTCTGAAAAGCTTCCTTTGTCACCTTTTATTTCTAGATCTTCATCTACTCTTAAGATATCTTCAAAAGGTTGCTTTTCTCCTGCAATATCTGCCATCATACACAAACTATCAGTTTTAAAAATATAAGAATCTGTGGTCTCACTTGATGGTTCAATCATCATATCTCCTTGCTGTTCTAAATCCTTCATATGATTCAGAAATTCTCCGATTGTCTCCTCTTCAATCTCTTCAAGCCCTTCACTTAGTTGCTTGATATCTTTCTCCAACTGCTTATGAGACCTATCTATCTCATCTTCTTCCAAAACAGAATTTAGATTCTGCTTGTCTTCTTTCTCTTTTATGACAATATCAGCAAATTGTCTTTCTTTACATGTTTCACCTGCAAACATACACAAATTGTCAGATTTAAAACCGTCAGACCTTTTGGCCTCACTCGAAGTTTCAGTCTTCAACTCTTCATCTTCAGTTTCTCCTAGAATTTCTCCCTGTTCTGGTTCACAAATGGACTCTTCCGTTTCCAACTCAACTTATTTGAGTTTTCCCCTCAGCCACTTTACTTGCTTTTGCTGTAGCCTTCTCTGCATCTCATGCCATTCCACTGGCTTCTTCCTTAAGACCCAACCTAGTCTCTGGCTTTCCTCCAGTATCCTCCTTAATGCATCGAGTTGTTCTTTCAACTCTGCAATCTCTTTGTCAATTTCCTCTTGACTCATCCTCTTGCCGTTTGCCTAGGCATCCTCTTTCTTCATTTTTCTTCTGATGTGGCTTCTCTCTGAACCTCTGCTATGACTATCAGTAGTCATCTTCTTCTCCTCTTTCTTCATGATTTCCTCACTTATCTGCAACAAGCCTCTGCATCAGCTAGTCCTCCTCACTGCAATCTTACCTCGCTAAGCTCTCCTCACTCAGTCTTTTGGTAAGCATGGTCCTCTATCTGGAACCTCCTCTTGAGCAAGACCTTTGCTCCTTCTAGGCTTCTGCAATCTCTCACACTCTCTTGAGAACACTTCAGTTGTCCTCTCTGTCCAATCTCTTGTTGGATTCTTCAGGTTCACTGCCACTTCTCTATCAGAGTGTTTTCCTTACTCTGTCTTCAAGAACACATCTAGTTCTCCTCTCATAGCTTCTCTTGCTGTCACCTGTGCATTAGTATAAAAACACACCTCTAATTTAAAATAGAACATATTACCTCACCTTCAAGATCTCAGCATGATCTTGTTTCACCATTCCACTTGTACTTTGAATGGATTTCCTCTGTCTCTTTCATCTGCAAGTTCTGCTACACATCACCTCTGTGTGCCTTCCTTCTATTAGGTTAGAATCTGATCCTTCCTCCAGCGTGCATAAACACCTTAACACATATTCTGTTTTCAATTATTTCTCATAGAATTTCTTTGTTTTGTTTAACCCCAACGGTTTTAGTTACAACCTGCTCTGATTACAAATCTTCTATGATACCACTAATGGTGCAGGGTTACCTCGCACATACCCACAGTATGCATAAATACCTCTGCCTCAGGTCATTGATTCTCAAAGGAGTCAAATCTTCAAAATATCAATGGTGAAGGTCCTCTTATCATCAGTTCCTTTGTATCGGAACCAATCACCCAGCCTAAACCTCCTATCGGGACTATTCACCTTCTTATAACATTCATTATCCCTTTTATTAAAGCCTTTCTCAAATCTTTCTTATCAGAACTCTAGAAACCCTTCAGAACCTTTATATAACCCCTTAAGCCGAATATATATATAACCGCCCTCTTGACCTTTGGTGAATATATATTTAACACATAAAATTCCTTTATCGGCACTATTTTCCTTAAAATCCTTTTACAAAGGAAAATACCCGCAAACATAAATTTTTCCGCCTTCCGTACGACTTCGGCACACATTCCGATGCTGTATCTCTATCACAATCGATTGTCGGCACTTTCTCTAGAGGTCGTCATTGCCCCTTCCCTTCTGATATGCGACTATCGGAACGTAGCATATATGTTTTAGTCTTAAAAGATCCGGCCCCACACTTCACGTAAATACATGGAATACATAGGAAATCCGCTCCAAATTACATATAGCGGATTTCAAATATTATAGATTTGCCACTCTATATGTCGTCGGGTCTGCCTTCTATGTTAACCTTCCGCTGCGTCAATCCTTCGAACTCCGATAAGTGATCACGCCGATCTCCGACCGCTGATCGACTTTATCGCTATCGGCGTATCGACATATATACTGTCCGACCTCTTCCTCTTGAAACCGCTGACCCGATATGCCTCGCGGACCCGATATGGGTCTAAACTGCTCTTTATAGGATTTCAAGTGTGGAACTCAATTTCGACTATGTTTTGCACCGTTTCTTAGTATAAAATGGGTTTTACACTTGCGAGACATAATCTTTATAAATAAATCCGCCGATGCAATATTTTTCCTCGCTTTTCAGTGACATCATCTGCACCGTTGATCTTTACTTTGTAGATCTGACGGTTCACACTTGATTTTGGGTTGATAATCCCCACGACGTTTAATCGCCCGATGAAGCAGTTTCTCCACTCCGCTCGATGCTACGTGGCACACACTCAGTGGAATCGGAGACGCCGTGCTCAATACCGCTTACGGTTTTGAGGCCGCTCGAAATCCGCTTCACTATTACAAAACAACCCTTCGCCGATTGTTCTCCGCTACTCCTTTTTACTTAGCTTTACACTGTTTTCTAGTGTTAATATGGTTCTCGGGTTTTTTCGAAAGCTTCACCTTATGCTCTTCTGTTGCTCAATTCATTCTCGCTTGAGCCTAACTCCACATATTCCATTAACTAATGTCCTTTTAGAGCATTACTCGACCTTTCAAATGGATGCAACAATCCATTACAATTCCTTTGAATCGTTTCTCTTCTGCGCAGTTCTTTAGCACTCTGCCTTTTGCTTCTGCTGCTCAACTTCCTCTGAGCTTAACTCTGATCTTCTATTGGATTCTAAGGCCAGTAATGATTCCTCTGAATCACTTCGTTCCTCTGCGTCCTTCAAAATTCTACGTGCAACCTGTTGTAGAGCCGATGAATTCAAGTAATTCATTCATGAAAATACTCTTCAAACACTGACATAGTCAGGAACAAACTCTGTATTATATATATATATATATATATATATATATAATATATATGAAAAAACAAAGATTACATTCGAGACTTCTTTGTCTCGCACATGCCTGATCTTCTGCTATCAGTGGCCTCCCTTTTCACTCTGCCCGTAAGCTTACATATATGCTAGACAGTTCCGTTGAACTGATCCTGGTTCGACTCCTAAATCTATTGAACTGCCTCCTAAATCCTCTCGGTCCTCTATGTCCACTTCTAGGTTCAATTAATTCCTAAAATCTCTCCTTAGTTCCTCGAATCATGGAACGGTTTAAGAGTTATATTTGATTTTGAACTCTTTTGTCATTACTTCCACTCATGTCCTCCTTATTCGAGAGCATTTACAAGATATCTCACACTATCCGATTTATTCCTATTCTTTGCACTTAAAAGCCTAAATTACATCAATTTATCACTTAGGAATCCAACTTCCTAAAAATACATGACCCCCTATGTCTACTTAATTACAATGGTTTTTCTCTTGGGTGGATGCTCTTGCATCAGACTCCCAAAGTAGAAAATATTTATGATCTCTTGATCATGTGTCTTCTGGTCTTTGTCTTCTTGGATCCCACACTTTGTTTTGTAACTGCCCAAATGTCTTGTTCCTTTGTTGCTGCTGAACTTCTGCTGTCTTTTGCTCCATTTTCTTCTCTTTGTCAATCAGGTTCAAGTTCTGATTGATCTTTCTTCTTGTTGCTGCCATTTTCTTCCATTTGAACTGTTTCATCATTAGTTGCCACATTTCTTCAATCTCTTTTCCCAGTGCATCTTTGGTCTTGTCCATATTCTGCTTCTTACTTCTGCCTCTTTCTCTTTGCTTCAGATTGTTGCTGCTATCCATTAGTTCCTCAATCTGCTGTTCTTCTTCTTGTTCTGGTATTCTTGCTATGCTAACTTCTATGTTGACTCTTATGCTGACTTTTGTTGTGACTCCTATGCTGGCTGCCTCCCTATTATCCTTACCCTCTTTCATGATTGAATCATGACTGTCCAACGCTCTCTACAACTATTTAACATATTTGTTGTATGGATTGAATTCTTCCACGTAATCTTCTTCTCTCATCTTTATTTGGCTGTTCAGCTGTGCCAAATCTCCTTCAGTATCTGCAACTAAACCTGCATTCACAAAACATTGGTTAAAATAAACAACATAAGGCTTTTGTGCGTTATCTTTGACAACAATTTAGTTTGCTTCTCTGTTTCTTTCGCCTCTGTCAGCACATCAATATGCTGTTTTGAATTCTCAAGAGAACTCATGAGACTGTCCATTAATCTCTTCCACACCATCTGTCCTAATGATGTCTTCTCTTGTTCAACATAGTGAACTCCTTCCTTTGTAATCACAATGTCATACTCTGAATTTCTCAACAAATATTCCATCGATGCAATCTCTTTGTGACACTTCATAAGTATTTTATCATCACTTATGTTTCCTGCATCTATACACAAATTATTAGTTTGGAAATCACAAGGTTCAACAGTCTCCACTGTTGCTTCACATATCAGCGCTTCAGACTGAACTTCATCTTCTTCTTCCACAAGAAATTCTTCCTGTGTTGTCACAATTTCAAATATCAAGGCATTATTAAGTTATTTTTGCTGCAATAATTCACTGCTTCTCTCATTTAAGAGTCTTCAACCTCCTTTTCTTTAAAGTTTTTATGTTTTAAAAGATACTTCTTCATATTTCTGACAGCTTCAACAGATTGCTCATCCTCTGCAAAACACTCCTTTATTAGTGTTCTTTTTCCCTTTGCTAAGTCTTTTGCATAGACTTCTTCCTTCTTAACATCTTTTAGTAGATGTCCTTTTTTCTTACCGATTGTCTCAACAGCTTCCATGGCTATTTCCATTGTGCCTATCATCATGGTGATTTGGTGATCCTTTACTATGTTTTCAGCTAACATAGTCTCTTCTTCAAGTTTGCCTTTAATCTCTTGTTGTTTACCTCCTCCAAGAGCTATCCTTGTCTCACCATCTGCATTAACATTCTCTTGTATTTGGTTTTCATCAATAACATTAATCAAACTCATTTGATTACCTTTCTGAGACAATATTCTTTCATTCTTTATCAGAATAAGATCCCGATTCCTCATCTCCATGACAACTTCTATAGACTCATCCATAGAATTTTTCTTCTGTATGCAGTCAATTTCCTCCTCTTCTGAAAAGTTTTCTTTGTCACCTTTTATTTCTAGATCTTCATCTCCTCTTAAGATATCTTCAAAAGGTTGCTTTTCTCCTGCAATATCTGCCATCATACACAAACTATCAGTTTTAAAAACATAAGAATCTGTGGTCTCACTTGATGGTTCAGCCGTCATATCTCCTTGCTGTTCTAAATCGTTCATATATTCACAAATTCCTCGATGGTCTCCTCTTCAATCTTTTCAAGCCCTTCAGTTGGTTGCTTGATATCTTTCTGCAACTGCATATGAGACTTATCTATCTCATCTTCTTCCAAAACATAATTTAGATTTTGCTTGTCTTCTTTCTCTTTTATGACAATATCAACAAATTGTCCTTCTTTACATATTTCACCTGCAAACATACACAAATTGTCATATTTAAAACTGTTAGACCTTTTGGCCTCCCTCGAAGTTTCAGCCTTCAAGTCTTCATCTTCAGTTTCTCCCAGAATTTCTCCTTGTTCTGGTTCACAAATGGACTCTTCCATTTCCAACTCAACTTCCTTGAGTTTTCCCCTCAGCCACTTTACTTGCTTTTGTTGTAGCCTTCTCTGCATCTCATGCCATTCCACTGGCTTCTTCCTTAAGACCCAACCTAGTCTCTGGCTTTCCTCCAGTATCCTCCTTAATGCATCGAGTTGTTCTTTTAACTCTGCAATTTCTTTGTCAATTCCCTCTTGATTCATCCTCTTGCGATTTGTCTTGGCATCCTCTTTCTTCATTTTTCTTCTGATGTGGCTTCTCTCTAAACCTCTGCTATGACTATCAGTAGTCATCTTCTTCTCCTCTTTCTTCACGAGCTCCTCACTTATTTGCAACAAGCCTCTGCAACAACTAGTCCTCCTCACTGCAATCTTACCTCGCTAAGCTCTCCTCACTCAGTCTTTTGGTAAGCACGGTCCTCTATCTGGAACCTCCTCTTGAGCAACACATTTGCTCCTTCTAGGCTTCTGCAATCTCTCTTTCTCTCTTGAGAACACTTCAGTGGTCCTCTCTATCCAATCTCTTGTTGGATTCTTCAGGTTCACTGCCACTTCTCTATCAGAGTGTTTTCCTTACTTTGTCTTCAAGAACACATCTGGTTCTCCTCTCACAGCTTCTCTTGCTGTCACCTGTGCATTAGTATAAAAACACATTCTCAATTTAAAACAAAACATATTACTTCACCTTCAAGATCTCAGCATGATCTTGTTTCACCATTCCACATGTACTTTGAATGGATTTCCTCAGTCTCTTGCATCTGCAAGCTCTGCTACACATCACCTCTGTGTGCCTTCCTTTTGTCAGATTAGAATATGATCCTTCCTCCTGCCTGCATAAACACCTTAACACATATTTTGTTTTCAATTCTTTCTCATATAATTTCTTTGTTCTGTTTAACCCCAACGGTTTTAATTACAACCTGCTCTGGTTACAAATCTGCTATGATACCACTAATGGTGCAAGGTTACCCCGCACATACCCACAATATGCATAAATATGCATAAATACCTCTCTCTCAGGTAATTGATTCTCAAAGGAGTCAAATCTTCAAAATATCAATGGTAAAGGCCCTCTTATCATCAGTTCCTTTGTATTGGAACCAATCACCCCGCCTAAACCTCCTATCGGGACCATTCACCTTCTTATAACATTCATTATCCCTTTTATTAAAGCCTTTCTCAAATGTTTCTTATCGAAACTCCAAAAACCCTTTAGAACCTTTATATAACCCCTTAAGCCGCATATATATATGCATATATATATATATATATATATATATATATCTGCCCTCTTGACCTTTGGTTAATATATATTTAACACATAAAATTCTTTTATCGACGCTATTTTCCTTAAAGTCCTTTTACAAAGGAAAATGCTCGCAAACATACCTTTTTCCACCGTTCGTACGGCTTCGGCATAGATTCCGAGGCTGTACCTCTATCGCAATTGGTTGTCGGCACTTTCTCCACAGGTCCTCATCGCCCCTTCCCTTCCTATATGCGACTATGGGAATGTAACATATATGTTTGTCTTAAAAGACTCGGCCCCACACTTTATGCAAATACATGGAATACATAGGTAATCCGCTCCAAATTACATATAGCGGATCTCAAATATTATAGGTTTGCCACTATATATGTCATTGGGTCCGCCTTCTATGTTAAAATTCCGCTGTGTCAATCCTCCGAACTCCGATAAGCGATCACGCTAATCTTCGACCGCTGATCGGCTTTATCGCTATCGGCGTATCGGCATATACACTGTCCGACCTCTTCCTCTTGAAATCGCCGACCCGATATGCCTCACGGACCCAATATGGGTCTAAACTGCTTTTTATAGGATTTCAAGTCAGGTACTCAATTCCGACTATGTTTTGCGCTGTTTCTTAGTATAAACTGGGTTTTACACTTACGGGACTTAATATTTATAAATAAATCTGCCAATGCAATATATCGCCTTGCTCTTTAGTGACATCATCTGGACCGTTGATCTTTACTTTGTAGATCTGACGGTTCACACTTGATTTCGGGTTGATTATCCCCACGACGTTTAATCGCCCGATGAAGCGGTTTCTCCACTCTGCTCCCTGCTACATGGCACACACTCAGTCGAATCGGATGCACTGCGCTCAATACCGCTTACGGTTTTGAGGCCGTCCGAAATCCGCTTCACTATTACAAAACCACCCTTCGCCGATTGTTTTCTGCTACTCCTTTTACTTAGCTTTACGCTGTTTTCCAGTGTTAATATGGTTCTCGGGTTTCTTCGAAAGCTTCACCTTACGCTCTTCTGTTGCTCAATTCATTCCCGCTTGAGCCTAACTCCACATACTCCATTATCCAATGTCCTTTTAGAGCATTACTTGACCCTTCAAATGGATGCAACAATCCATTATGATTCTTTCGAATTGTTTTTCTCTTCTGCGCAGTTCTTCAGCACTTTGCCTTCTGCTTCCGCTGCTCAACTTCCTCTGAGCTTAACTCTGATCTTCTATTGGATTCTAAGGCCAGTAATGATTCCTCTGGATCATTCCGTTCCTCTGCGTTCTTCAGAATTCTACTTGCAACCTGTTGCAGAGCCTACGAATTCAAGTAATTCATTCATGAAAATACTCTTCAAACACTGACAAAGCCAAGAACAAACTCTGTATAATATAATAATATATATATATATATATATATATATATGCAAAAACAAAGATTACATTCGAGACTTCTCTGTCTCGCACAAGCCTGATCTTATGCTATCAGTGGCGTCCCTTTTCACTCTGCCTGTAGGCTTACACCATGCATTGTCCATAATCTAAATCTGATCTTAGAGGAGATTGACAACAAAGTTTCATGGATAAAAGAAATCACAGAAGAAGCAAGGGAGATTGTCAAATTCATCACCAACCACCACCAATCTCAGGCCATATTTTAAGAGTACTCCAAATTGGAGTTGTTAAAATTTGCTGAGACAAGATATGCCTCAAACTTCCTGATGTTGCGCTGCCTTGTTGAGGTTAAGCATGCATTAGTTTCTATGGTGGTGAGTGAACTTTGGATTGAGTGGAGGCAAGTAGATTCAGAGCTGGGATATATTGTGCGTAGATTGTGCCTTGATGAGGATTGCGGAACAAGATAGATTTCTTGCTAAAGTTCACAACCCCTGCATTTGAGCTTTTTTAGAGTGCTGACACTGACCAACCTTTCTTAGGGAAGGTATATGATGGCATGGATTCCATGGTTGAGAAAGCTATGGAAATCATTTCGCAAGAGTCTCCACAACTTTTGTTTGTTGATGTCATTTTGCTGGTTTAGTCAAGAAAATCATTGTTGATAGGTGGAACAATTTCAACACTCCATTGCACACTTTAGCACATCCCTTGAACCCCAAATTTTATGATGAGGAGCTTATTGCTCAAAGCAATGGGAAGAGGAAGGCACCCCATAACGATAGAGAGGTGGCTAATGGGGTGAGAAAAGCCATTATGAGAATGTTTCCTGCACATCTACACAGGGAGGTAAAGGAAGAATTTGCCATTTTTGCTGCAGGAATAGATGATTATGCAGATATATCAACTTTGGAGGAGAGAAGCACCATGAATGCAGTTAGGTGGTAGATTTGTCATGGAGCAAATGGTGTACATTTGCAAAACCTTGCCATTCGTATTCTTTCACAAGTGGCAAGCTCTTCATCAGCAGAAAGGAATTGGAGCACTTATGGTTTTATTCATTCTGTGAAGTGCAATAGGTTGGGCTCATAGAAGGCAGAGGATCTTGTTTATGTGCACTCCAACCTTCGCCTTGCATCTCATAGGGGTCCAGAATACAACAATGGCCCTTCTAAAGAATGGGATGTGGATGCAGAAAGTTTTGATTTGGATCCCCCTCTTGTTGCCCTAAATATTGAGGTCCACTTCGGATTGGCCCATCATCTTCTTCAACACCACCGACTATTGAGCATGCTTTTGCTTCTATTTTTGATGAGGATTATGATGATGAGTTAGCCTTTTGTCTCTATAGTTCTTGCAGAATTATAGTCTTTATTGTACTTGTAGCCTCATATATATAATAAACGTTGATTTTGAGTTTTGGATATATAATAAAGGTTGATTTTGGATATTCCGATATTGTTATTTTCATTATGTGATCATTCATGAGTAAATGTGATGTAAATTAAATCATAATGTTTAAACTTTAAATGTAATAAATTACAATGTATCATGTATGTTTTATGATTGCACTTACATTTCTTAAATGTCCTAAATTCTATAATATATATATATATATATATATTCGCGTTTCCTCGTTTCCAAAATTGGGGGGGGGGGTCGCGTTTCGTACTCGTACCCATTTCCGAAACTCATACCTGTTTCCTCGTTTCGTGCAACTTAGCATTTAACTGAATGGGAGTGATAAGGTGAAATTAAAACCGGGTTGGGATAGTTGGAAACTTTTTTTTAGTCATCCCCAGTGGAAGATAAAGAAACAAATACCAAACCAGTCACTAGTAGAACTCAAGAAGAAGTTCTATTAGTTGAAGGAAAAACACTCACATGTTACAATCAAGATGATGAAAATTCCAAACGAAGATTATGTACCTAACACAACAACTGTAGTACCAGAGGAAAATCAAAAAGTTTCCACACACCTAATAAGGGAAAGTCAAACCAAAAAAGTTCCCTATTGACATCCGAATCATGAGAGTAGACAACTCAACCAAGCTATGTATCGGGACCATTCAGAACAGAAACAACAAATTGGTGTTCCAAAGAATATTGATGTACCCTCAATCGAGTCCTATGATGACAATTCGTTACAAAATTATGTTGATTTTTAATGTACCTTGGACAAGTGGTTTTCCATGGGTTAGTCTCTACCAAGGGAAAAGTGTCCAAGATAATTCTTTGTTAAAATTTCTGTTTTCCCACCCCGGTTTTCAGTTTCTCCTTATTTCTCCCATGTAGTTAAATGCCCTTTCCCATAACCATACATTCAACAAGCTGGAAAAGATAAATTCTGCTGAAAACACAAATTCTGGAAAATTTACAGAATGCTGGAAATTGCAGAAATAAAAATCAGCAGTAATAAACAGCAAAACACATTAAAACACTAATATTTTTGGTCAACGTGACCCTGGAAAAACCCCCTACAACTCTTGGGGAAAACCAGTTTGAGAGATCTTCTTTATTTCTGAAAAATGTCTTTTTACAACAAGAAAATTTCAGCAAAAAATTACAGCAAAAAAAATTTTTTCAGCAAGCAAACTTATCCGTTTTCAGCCCAACGGACCACCTGGAAACTTGTCTTTCTACTCTTCTGATTTTGCTGAAGAGCTGCCTGGTATGTGTGCCAAACTGCTGCCTCTTTCTCCTTCTTGTCCAGAAATCTCCCTTGCTCTCTTGCTCTCCTTCTCCCAATCTGCTCATGAAAGAATGAATGATCTTTTCCTCTAATATAACTCCAAATGACTTTTGGGTGATCAAAGTGACTTTTGGGTGATCTCTAAATCCAATGGCTGAAATAGATTTAGATCAATGGCTGAGATTAAATGCACTTTTAAATCTCACTTTCTATTTTTTAATTCACCCACTTTAATAAAGACCCACTTAGTCATTTATTTCCAAAGTCACTTTTCCTTTCTAATTTTACATTAACTTTATTAAAGTCACTTTAAAATTAGACTTTAGTAACTTTATCACTTAAAGTCACTTTTAAATTAGATTTAACTTTATAAAAATTATAAAGTTACTTTAGGAGAAAAAATTAAAATCTTTTGGACACTTTTCCCTAGGCCAAAGATCAAAGCCTGAGGGAACCACCTGTCATCCGGTACCAAATTTCAACATTCTTTTCCTAAGTGTGACTTTATAAAGTGAAAGTGACTTTATTAGTGGTAAAGTCAATGTTAAATTATAAAGTGAAAAGTGACTTTAGACATAAAGTACAATGTGGGTACTCTATTTAATCGGTGAGTTAAAAAATAGAAAGTGAGAATTAAATGCACATTTATTCTCATCCCTTGATCTAAATGAATATGATCCATTAGATCTTAGGGTTGCCCAAAAGTAATTTTGGGAAACAAAAGGGGGAAAAGAAAAGAGAGACTGCATTCATTGTTCATGAGCAGACTGGAGAAAGGAGGCTGAGCGCCGGAGAAAAGTTCTGAAAGAGAAATTTGTTGTAGCAAGCTGAAGGAGTGATTTTTGGGCAAAGCTGGGCATGGAAATCAAGGTTTAGAAGACAACAAAAGGTATAGTACTAACAATGTTGAATGCTGTGAGTAGCACGCCGATTGAGAGAAGTTTTGAATTTTTTTTTGTTTGAAAAAAATCTGTATAGTGGTATGAAAATCCGTACAATCAGCACGGTAAAGTCTGTATAGTCGTATTCGTATAGTACATATTTTCAGCATCAATTGGGCACGGAAATTGAGGCAAAGTGTGCACGGTTTTCAAGGAGTTTTGGGCTGAAGAGATAAGTTGTATTTTGCTGTTTTGTTTTGTCTGCAAATGTATTTTTCTTGAACTTGAAAGACAAATAAATTTGAAGAGCTCTCTAATAGGTTTTCCCCGGAGAAGATTGAGGGGTTTTGCCTGGGTCTAAGTTGACCAAAAATTTGTGTGTATTTTTATGTGTTGCTGGTCTGGCTATGTCCATATTTATTTTCAGCATGTGTTGACAGTCCCATGTGTTTTAATATGAAAATTTCATTTCTAGAATTCTATATGTTGAATGTATGTTTATGGGAAAATACATTTAACTGAATGGGAGTGATAAGGTGAAATTAAAACCGGGTTGGGATTGTTGGAAACTTTTTTTAGTCATCCTCAGTGGAAGATAAAGAAACAAATACCGAACCAGTGAATAGTAGAACTCAAGAAGAAGATCTATCAGTTGAAGGAAAAACACACTCACATGTTACAATCAAGATGATGAAAATTCCAAACGAAGATTGTGTACCTAAGTCAACAACCGTAGTACCGCAAGGAAATCAAAAAATTTCCGCACACCTAATAAGGGAAATTCAAACCAAAAAAGGGACAGAAACAACAAATTGATGTTCCAAGGAATATTGATGTACACTCAATCCAATCCTATGATGACAATTCGTTACAAAATTTCAGTGATCAGAATATTCCACAAAAGATCAATCTAGGATGGTCTGATCTCTTCTCAGTACGACAATTTTGTTTGTCACTTAGAAAATCATATCAACTTGTATCAACGAATATGACAGTGCCGAGACGAGAAGATATTTGAAACCGAAAAGAGATCAAGCCTTTTGCATCGACAAGCTTTGAGGACAAAGCTTTTTTGAGGAAGACAATGTTAAGAATAAATATATAAAATAAAATAAATATAGATAATGAGGATAATTGTAATAACAATTTGTTAATTAGTAATTAATACGGAAGATGGATGTCTAAATGGGACATGACTTTCCATGTAGAGGCACTGCCTAGTATATAAACAGGCCCCTTACTCTCATTTGTATCATCATTCTTATTCATATTTTCTAATATATATT
The DNA here is from genome assembly GCA_000404065.3 of Pinus taeda. Lineage (NCBI taxonomy): Eukaryota > Viridiplantae > Streptophyta > Pinopsida > Pinales > Pinaceae > Pinus > Pinus taeda. The sequence goes on from APFE030774763.1 coordinate 226,753, forward strand.
CTTGTATCTCAATGGAGATCTCTATATTCAAAGTTTTCTGGAGAATTTAACAGGAAGTACGAATTTCATTCTTTCCGAAGGTTCTCATCTGGGCCCTATTCTGATTAAAAGAAGTTCAAATTGCATTCCAAAAGAAACTGAGATCTGCTGATTGTAAGAAAGGGTTTGTTCTGGACAAATTTATGAGGGCCGAAATGCCTCAGGAGTAGGCTGCAGAACCGCAGGAAGAAGCCTCAGATCTGAGGAGGCTGAGAAACTCCAATTGCAGAAGGCTGAAAGGCCTCAGGGCTAAATGACAACACGAAAACCGATATGTGATGCAGTGCGATGATATGGTGGCAAGGCAGATCTGATCAATCGTGTGCACTGTGTAAGCAGAGTAGTGGTATGCTATAATCAATGTGAACAATAATCTGAGTAAGGAATATTAAACTGAGTGATAATGGAAATATATGTTCCAAGCAATGCTGATAAGGTAGATTTGAGAAATCACGTGCATTGTGAAATCAGTGTGACAATGTGTGTGTGTACTATTCTCATGGATCAATCAGAATGTTCTAATCTGTGGAACAAAGATCAAACCATGTGTAGTGTGCGCAAATTTTATCTCTGATCTGGTGCAATTGTCAAGTGCATTGGTATGATCTGTGTACAAGGATTCGGTTGGTGTGATAGTGGATCTGTGATCTACATGATTTGAGTGATATCTCTGATCTGCAGTACGATGGTCTGCGATAGTAATGGTCTGGATCCAGTATGAATATGTAACAAGTGTAATGGCAGCAAACTTGGTGTGTCAGAATGAATGTAATCTGTTGAATCCTTTAGTGTGATGGAGAAGCCTTGAATTAGTATATGGTGATCTGCTTTGTGTATAGTAATGGTATGCTTTGATGGTGTACTGTTCAAATCTATGGAATAAGTCAAGCTCAAAGCAAAGTATGCATAATGGAGCAAACAAAGGGTTCGTGCGATAGTGAATCTCACTGTAACTGTGAACAAAGTGTGAAGCTCTGAATTAAGCAATGGGAGGAAAAGTAAACCATTGATCAAATAGACAGAGATTGGTAACCTATGGTAATCATAAAGAATTGAAGGACTGTCTACAAAGAAAGTATGAGAGTTGCTCCAAGCCAGCGGGACCCCCTTCACCCATTTGAGTAAGGCAATGAACTTCCTGTGATGGGGTTCACCTACGATCTTCAAAGGTTTGATATGATGGCATGTATATTGTATGTACTTTTGCATAATGCTTCAAAGTTCAAACAGTTACTTTATTCTAGCAATCCAAGCACGCTTCAATGCTGGGTTATCTGGGTGCTGTAAATGATTAAAAAGGGACCTATATTGTGACATAGCCCAGAATGAGAGATTCTATTCTTTGCACATCAAGGCAGTCAAAATTGAAATGAAGAATGGAATCATTATCAATATATTTATATTTTTTTCGAAGAAAGCACACTTTGATGGTGTGAGTTCGTGCAAAGCTATGGAGACATATTATCTTCATGAAATATTTTTACATGACAAACTTACATTGCAGAAAAGGTTGAGTTCCGAGACCGAAGTTTTCTTGTGAAGGCTGAGTCATTTTGGTGTTTGTTAAGGACAAATTTGTTGCTACAATGATTTTTATCCCACAATGAACATCTGAAAGAAGCCCCTGTATAAAAACTGGAGGATAGTCTTATGGCATTGCATACAATGGAAAGGTGCTGCGTATGGCTGAATCATATATGTGTTGACTAAGCCAGAGTCAGCATCCATTAGTGCTTATTACTGTTTGTCTTAATTTCAAGCCCTTAATTTAACCTGTTTTTTCTGATAACAGAAAATGCTGAGAGTCTACTCTTATTAATCAAATTTTGCATTGCCATATTCCCTGCCATATAAATATTGCTTGACCTACAGTGCTAGAGGCAAAACTGGTATAAAGAGGGAACATCCTTGATTGTTTTTGACATGATGGATTTCATGACATATGCGGAGGCATGGGGTTTTGGATATGGAAAGATAATTTGTAGGTGAGATTTGCAGTAAGTGACTACTTTCTATAGTGTTGAAAGCTATACTTGTTGCTACTGTTACCAGAAGCCTAGAATAAATTCTCAATGTTATAAGGGTTGCTGAAGAGTGTGTGGAACTGCTGAGCCATGTTAGCCGTCTCTACCAAGGCATTTCGATTGCATGGTGATGTTATGTCTGAAGATAAATATGATGAAACTTCAATACTTATTCCTCTTGTGGATATGTGTAACCATAATTTCCTTTCTAATGATCGAATTGTGGAAGAGGCTGATGTTGACTGTGATAAAGGTTTTGTCAAAAGGAAAGTATTACAATATTAATGAAGAGCTATCGAGCAAGATGAAAAAGGACTGCATGTGATGCCCACAACATAATCTAATGATGTTATTTGTCCTAGGGTTTGTAAACCCTAGATAATTCTTGAAGGATATGATTAAGAAAGCTCTAGGGTTTGTAAACAAAACCCTAGACCCTCCTCACATCTTTGATTATTCTTGTGGAACCCTAAAGAGGTTCTCCATAAAACCCTAACTTAAGGGTATATCGATGATAATGTGTGAAACCCTAGCCTACTTAGGGTTATTGATGAACTCTAAAGAAAATGTTTGAGTCTTTGATGATGTCATGTTTGGGGTTTTGGAATGGTTTTGAAAAACCTTAACTTGTTAGGGTTGAAAGGTGATATCTGAAATCCCAAACCTTTGAAGTTTTGGTAATTTAGGGTTTGCTATGTTATGTATTGAAACCCTAGATCTTTAGGGTTTATGAGCAAGACCATTATGACCTAGAAATGAATCCTAGGTATATGTTTGTTCGTCTGATCAAGTTTGTTATATGTCTGACTTTAATGCCTAACATATGTTGTTATGATATGCTTATGCATGATGATGAAATCCTAGATATGAATATGTGCTGACCTAATTATTGATAGTCATAATTCCTAGGGTTTGGAACTAAGCCCTAGTTGAAGTTTGATATTGTTTGTGAATTCTAGGGTTTTGTAGCTAAACCTTAGTAGAAGTTAAATTCTCTAGTATATGATTTGACAAATCTGGGATTTATGGAAGGTTGATAAAAACCTGAAATTATATTATGATCAGTTTGATTGTTGATAATTAGTAAATGAAAATCTAGGGTTTAGATCAAACCCTAGTAGAAGCTAGTCATGTTGTTGATTTTGCTGTGATTGTTGAGTCTCATGTATGAAATCTAGGGTTTGTATGAAATCCTAGTAGGAAGTCTAACACATGAATTCTGAAAGTTGTTAGATGCATTGCTATACTGGTCTCTAGGGTTTGCTATATGTTATAAAAGAATTTGTCATATCTTTGAAAAAAATATTGAAGCCCTAGATATAATGAGATTGATATCTTGAGTTGTTGACGTGATTTAGGGTGTGTAACAAGACTTGGGCAAGAAGTTGAAGTATAGAAGTAAAGTCTCTCGCTGATTATGTTTTTATAAAGTTTAATGCTTCCATTATTGTATAATTTTGATGAAGTTAACTTCATGCTTCTATAGGTTTGGTTGTACTTGCTATCTACGTTGTGCAGGCACATAATCTTCAAGATGGTGAAGATGTTCGTAAGTAAAGTTGATATGATGAGCATGATGAAGAAAGTTGTATGGATGATGATGGTCATGATAACTCTGATGAGAAGGATGGAAGCCATGAAAGATTCTCCAATGTTGTAGAAAATAAGTTGATCTCCCTAGGTTAAGAGGGAGCTTGGGTATATTCCTTGTATAAGAATGATTAGATCCTCCTTAGTTAAGAGGGGGTGATGGATATGGTTTTCTATTTCATGTGTCATGCACTAGACTAGGACTAACAACCGTAAGTCTTAGTGAAAGCCATGAGCAAGAGAAGGACATATCTCTCTTGTCTTCATGCAATCAAGTCCCTAGTTAAGAGCGAGGACATATTATAGTCATGATGGACACCTTGAAAGAAGAAAGTTGGAGAATGCATTTTGAGGAGCTGCTGAGATAAGAAAAGCAAGATCTGTTTGTAGAATATGTCGCTGCATAAGTAGGAAAGGAAGATGTATGATTAAGGAATATTCTGTCAAGATTCATTTGGAAGTCCTACTATGATAAATTGAGAAGCAACATCAGTGTTCTGGAAGACCCCGAAGGTTTGTGTCTACTTGTGTACATTTGAAAGATTGTTATTGATTGGGGTTGTGTTTGTACGTGTAAATCTCTCGGAAGTTTTGATAACATGTTTTACATGCTTATTGCTATCGATCAGTTTGATTGGGATATATTTGATTGAGAGAGATTTGTTTTATTGATCTATTTGATTGGGATGGATTTGCTACTGATTGTAAAAATAAGATTTGTTGAGGCTTTGTGAGTGAAGCATTGCTTGGGAGGACATTAGGCCGGCACTATCTGTTGATGTCTAGATCTCAAAGTAGGGAGGGTGGCGTTGGTCATAGAGCTGTGACCTCAGATGCACGCCTGGATCTCTGGGTTGGTGGTTAGCAAGTAAGCCTAATGCTACCTAGAGAGGCCGAAAGCTTTAGTCCATCTTAGTCCCACTCGGATAGATTGCCCTAGTCAGGAATCTAGTTCGTGGCATTGCGGTGCCTAAATTGTTGAGAGACCTTGGATAGATTGCCTTGGTCAGGAATATAGTCCATGGCATTGCGTTGCCTAAACTCTTCATAGTTCACATAGTTGGAGATCTTCCTTGTACTTGTATATGAAGAATACCTCCCTAGTGTTGATTTGGGGTAGCATAGGATGTGCTCTAGCCATGAAATTTGGTGGAGAGGGTGGGGCACATGAGATCTTGAATACCCAGAAAGGGTTTGGGCAGATTCTAAACAGATCAAGAGATATTAAAATAATTAAAAATTTTAATGGAGTCCCTAAGTCTAAACTTAGGGAAAATAAAATATTAATGTGTATTAATATGAATCTGTGTTACAGTGGTCCAAAAGACATGGATCAAGCCATATCTAATCTTAGTTGTTGATTAGGGAATTAATCTCGGCCATTGATATGTCAATAGGAAAAGTGTAAGAGGAGGCTTGAGGGTCACTTGGAGAAGACACTAGAGTGATCAATCATTCTATTCTTTAGAGTGGGGTTTGCTAAAAGAGATAGAATCAATGATCGGAGAGCATCTGAGGGGGAGAGTAGGAGAGCAGCTAGAGAGAGTGACGCAGGAGCAGCCAATGCTCATGCAGGGCCACGCAGAGGTAGCTAAGTGTTGCGCAAAGCACCAGAGAGGCTAGCGTAGCTGACGCAGAGGCTCAGAGAGTTGACGCAGGGCCTCCTAGGGCTGACACAGGCCAAGATAGGCTGACGCAGGGCCAACGCTGGGCTAGGAGAGGCTGACGTAGTCCAGATTGGGAAGACGCTAGGGTTTCTGAGGCAGATTGGTGCTGAGTAGCTGCCGGAAGGATTATCCAAGGTTTCAACTAGTAGATTTGTCAGAAACCGAGAGGTATTATTGCGAAGGAAATTCTTTGTTGGGTAGGCCAGTTTCGGCACCTAGATTGTACTCTGATATTGCTTAATAACAAAACCCTCAGATAGCTGCACCGATTTTCCCACATTAGGTTTTTCCGGGGACGTTAGTCCAAAAAATAATGGTGTCATATGGTGTGTTTGTTTCTGTTTCTTTTTAGTTGCCGATCTGTAATATGTTGAGCATGCACTAGTGTTTATTTTCAGTATTTACATTGTAAATAATTTGTTAAGGAAAATAACAAGTAGGTAGGAATAAATCATATAAAGTGCATGGAGGGTTTCTAACTAAGTAAACTTGGAAACTTCAACATGGTATTAGAGGGTGATTGCAGATCACAGGAGGATTAAAAGACATCAACCGAGTGGAGCAATTGCAGAGGAAAACATCTGTCCCGAGGTGACAGAAGCTGTTTCTAGCAGCGCAGAAGCTAAGGAGTGTGACACAGAGCCAACCAGGGTCACGCAGAGGTAGCCTGAAGCTGCGCAAAGCCAAAGAGAGGTTAACGTTGTTGATGCAGAGGGCCAGAGGGTCGACGCAGGGCCTCCCAAGGTTGACGTAGACCCATCCGGGGTGACGCAGGGCCAACGTGAGGCAGAGAGGGGCTGACGTAGTCCACAGATAGGCAGTTGTTGGGGTTTAGAAGGCTGCAGGAATATTGCAGAGTGGAGCTGGTAAGGTACTGTAGTCAGAACAGTACCTGACAGAGCAAGGCTAGAGGAGTTTTTACCAAGGGTTTCTAGCCAAGGAACCCGGATCATTAGTGCAGTTGCACAAGACGATTAGAGTAGGGGGCATCTCGATAAGCGGCAGAAGAATTTCCAAGAGGGAAATCAAGACTCAGAGGGAGTCCAGAAGAGAACTTCTAGACAGGAAGTAGAGACTCAGAGGAGTCGAACAGAGAACTTCCAGGAGGGAAGTAGAGGAGCATCATGGCACTACACGGAGTAAGAGACCATGATAGACTGGACGGAGCATTGAATTTCGTAGTCTAGAAGGCCAGAATCTTATATATACCTGACAGGAATCGTGTCAAGAACTTCGCCTTGAAGGTAATAACTGTCCCAGTTGACCGTAATGATAATGATAGGTACGAGGAGGCGATGGCAAGGGCCAAGAGCATTATCCTTGAAGGGGTCAAGGATCATGTAGTACCACACATAGCCAAGAAGGAAACGACATTTGAGATGTGGGAGGCTCTCAAGAAGCTGTACCAACATACTTCTGTGCAGAGAAGAATGTTGTTCGAGAATCATATGAGGTCGTATCAGATGAAGAAGGGACAATCGATTGACACCTTCCTTGGAGGACTGAATGAGATCCGAGATCAGTTGACTACTATAGGGGCGACACCAAATCAGGAGCTAATGGTGAGGACAACCTTGAATGCTGTCTCAAAAGACTGGGAAGTTTTTGTCCAGGGTATACTGGGTAGAGGAACACTTCCACCTTGGGACGAGATGTGGGTAGCGCTTCGCTAGGAAGAGATCAGACAACAGTTGAAGACAGGTAGCAGTAACAAGGGGATCAAAGTCAAGCAGGTGGAGGAAGATGTGGCCCTAGCATATGAGGGAAAGAAGGAGAAGCGGAAGAAGAAATATCTCTCCAAGGTCAAGTGCTTCCACTGTGGGGAGTTGGGTCATTATGCGACCCAATGTCCAAGGAAGAAGAGTAAGGGAGAGTCTTCCGAGACTAAGGTAGCGCCAACACAGGCAGAGAAGGAAGTTTTAGCAGATGATGACTGTGCCATGAGTGCACACGCACCACTTGAGCGAAAGTGGGGAGACATTGAGCTGTAGTTAGGTGGACTACAGGCGATGAGGCGCAGGATCCTAAGGTACCCAGCCTCTTGGATTAGACCTTGCTATGGAGCCCCGACGAGGAGTAGCAAGACTAGCTGAGTGGGTAGAGACGGATGCGGATGGAGCGACAGAGAGAGCTACATTGCAGGAGTCCCGAGACAGCGCAAGGTTAGTAGGCTGCAACAGTGCGAGAGGCATAGGAGTGTTGCACTAGTGCAGGATGGCACAGAGAGCTGTGCAATGGTGCGAGATGCAGGGAGTTGTTGCAACAACGCAGAGGTCAGAGAGGGAGCACTTGTCAGCGGCAGAGGGAGCTTCAGCATCAGTGGGTGTCTATAGCCCAACAAGGAGGTCAGATTGGGAGATCAATTACTTACTTCTCAGTAACTGAGTTGCAGTGCAGCAGTGGGTAGCACGATGCAACATAATGAGAGGAGGTGCAGTGCAGATGCCAGTGCTGGAGAAAGGACCAGCAACAACACGGATGCAGAGGAGCTATTGTATAGAATCACAGATGCAGCAGTGGAAGTAGCAAAACCATGGGCAACTGTACAAGATGTAGCAGTGTAGAGGATGTTGGGCAGGAAGGCCTAGCATCAACACAGGTACCGATGCCGAATGATCAGAGTAATACTCAGTGAGGAGTATTGCTAGAGCACAATCCTCGCTAAGAGGCAGTATTGATTTGGGGGAGCATCGAATGTGCTCTAGCCACAAAATTTGGTGGAGAGGTTGGGGCACATGAGGTCTCCAATACCTAGAAAGGGTTTGGGCAGATTCTAAACAGATCAGGAGATATTAAAATGATTATTATTTTTAATGGAGTCCCTAAGTCTAAACTTAGGGAAAATAAAATATTAATGTGTATTAATATGAATTTGTGTTAGAGTGGTCCAAAAGACATGGATCAAGCCAGATCTAATATTAGCCGTTGATTAGGGACTTAATCTTGGCCGTTGATATGTCAACAGGAAAAGTATAAGAGGAGGCTTGAGGGTCACTTGGAGAAGACACTAGAGTGATCAGTGATTCTATTCTCTAGAGCGGGGTTTGCTAAGAAAGATAGAATCAGTGGTCGGAGAGCAATTGAGGGGCATTGAGTACAGAGAGACAGAAAGGCAGAGATAGTGCCAGGAGAGTAGCAGAGCAGCTAGAGAGAGTGACGTAGGAGCAGCCAGTGCTCACGCAGGGCCACGCAGAGGCAGCTAAGTGCTGCACAGAGCACTAGAGAGGCAAGCATAACTAACGTAGTGGATTAGAGAGCTGACACAGGGCCTCCTGGGGCTGACGCAGGCCAAGATAGGCTGACGCAGGGCCAACACTGGGCTAGGAGAGGCTGACGTAGTCCAGATTGGGTAGTCGCTAGGGTTTCTGGGGCAGATTGGTGTTGAGTAGCTGCTGGAAGGATTATCCCGGGTTTCAACTAGTAGATTTGTCAAAAACATAGAGGTATTACTGCCAAGGAAATTCTCTGTTGGGTAGGCCAGTTTCGGCACCTAGATTGTACTATGATATTGCTTAATAAGAAAACCCTCAGATAGCTTCACCGGTTTTCCCACATTGGGTTTTTCCGGGGACGTTAGTCCAAAAAATAATGGTGTCATATGGTGTGTTTGTTTCTGTTTCTTTTTAGTTGCTGATTTGTAATATGTTGAGCATGCACTAGTGTTTATTTTTAGTATTTACATTGTAAATAACTTGTTAAGGAAAATAACAAGTAGTTAGGAATAAATCAGATAAAGTGCGTGGAGGGTTTCTAACTAAGTAAACTTAGAAACTTCAACACCTAGATAAGAGGGAGTGTTGAAAAATGTAACTAGGTTCGGTCTTCATAATTGTATGAGTCATAATAAAATGTACTTATGAAAAAGAATGAAAATAATTTATTATTATTATTATTATGACTTATTAAAGCATGGCTTTCATGCTTGGGTCATGATGTTTTAGATCAAAGTTCCCATTGAGGACTTCTAGGATTTATTCTAAGTCAATATAGTCATTGTACATTTAAAGAGACCCTTCTTGGGCTTTTGAATCATGTAAAAATAATTATTTTTGAGTCGAAAATAGATTATGTCACCTCCACACCAAGTCGACCTCGAGAAAGGTAATTCGAGTTCACCAAAAGCCTATATATTGAAGTTGTTTGATTCATTTGGAGGACAATCACTTACACGAGTTCGATCTCCTAGAAGAAGCCGTGAAAAATTGCGAAGTTGCAGTGGAAGAAGGAGAATTGAAGGATGAAAGGTTCTGTGTTATCTCTCTCTCTCAAATGTGTGTTTTTCTGGGCTACGACATCAAGGTCGAAGTTTTGTTACGACATCAAGAAGTTCTGTTACGACATCAAGGTCGAAGTACAACATCAAGGTCAAAGTGTTGCTTCAAGGTAGAAGTGTTGCTTTAAGGTCGAAGAGCTAAATGCTTCAAGGTCGAAGTTGTTGCATTATGATTGAAGTTGCTAGGTCGAAGATACTACTGCATCGAAGTGATGCTGTTGCTAATACTACGTTGAGGTCGAAGACAATACTAGTGATCATCTGCTGAAAAAGGAAAGGGCTAACTTGGTGTGGAGGAAGTCTGTGTCTATGTTAAGAGTCTTGGATTATCTCAGGAAAACTATTGAAGGAAGAGTTTTTTATTGGGTTTTCCCTAAGATTGGGTTTTTTCCCTGGCTATTTGCCTACATCCAGTGTCCTTAATCTTCATGCTATTGTTTTGGTAATTGCTTGATGAACTAAGATAGAAGAAGAACACAAGAAAGTTAATAAGAACACAAGAATCTCACAAATAATCATCAAGTATAAGAAAATCTTTCTGCCTTTCCGATTTTCTAACAGTTGGCAGATTAAATATTTGTAGTGGCAGATCTAAACTTTGTGATCTAGATCGAGTTCCTTATTGTTAGATTCAAACTTTCTGGTGTCAAATCTAAATTCTATTACATAGATCTGAGTTCTTGGTAGTATATCCTAGCTCTGTCACATCGGATTCGTTTTCTGTGACATTATTCAATGTTTTATGTTGGCATATACTAGCTTTGTGGTGGCAAATCCGAATTCTGTAACATAGATCCAAGCACTGTGATAGATTCGAGATCTCTAATGATAGATCCGAACTCCGTGGTGGTAGATATGATCTCTGTGATATCATATTTGAGTTCTATGACATTGATTCAAGTCCAGTGGTGACATATCTGAATTGTTTCTCTATTACTGGTTGGATCTTAAGGAAGGGTATGTTCCAATCTTGTTCAACCTTTACTTTATGAATTTTGTTGGATGTCTAACATCTAGACTATGCACTTGTGGTAGCCTTCCTGTATCAATATAGCCTTTGTATTGATTTATTTTGAAGGAACTCTCTAAGAAAGGAATTGGTTGGGTTTTCCCCTTGTGGGGTTTTCCCTTGGTTGTGGACCTAATTTCTGGTGCCTTTTATTATGCTTCATGATCTGTGCTTTCTCCTTACTATTGTTGAAGTATAGTTGTCAGATAATTATTTGAAGTTCAAAAAAACAAGAAAATATTTACTCATTTGAAGTTCCAAAAAACAAGAAAATTTTTACATGTACTGCACTGTATATGAATTTCTAACACAAGGTGTGTTCTTTGTGGCAACGCACAGAGAAGGGGTTGTCACCTAATCCCAACTCACTCCGTCTAGGCTTTCTCCTAACTAAGCCAAGGGGCGTAGACCCTAAGGAATATTTCTAAGGAAGGCTTGTTAAAATCTAACAAGTTCTAGGAGATAGTTAGTAAACTAATTAGGCATTCAACATTCAAATAACTAGAAATATAACTTTGAAAAGAAATAAAATTGATTAGCAAGTACAAATATCTACGAGCATATAAACATCAATGCTGTAAATAGATTAAATTATTTAGTCACATATCCTGCAAGGCAAATTGTAAGTAGACCAGTGCCGATAAATATAAACTTGCAAGAAATAATAGGAAGTATGCTCAAAGGTAAATGATAACACTTGTGAAAATGGGATTTCTTTCAAGATATACAATTACAATAGAATGGAGAAGCTACAAAACAAATGTTAGTGAGTCAAGACAAAACCACAATAGCAAAGATTATATACAACATTGAAAGATGAGCAACTAAATGGAAATACAGCTTGCAAGTGAACAAAAATGGTATTTGAAAGTGACATTGCTCAAATATGATATAGTGACATCAAAGGAAATTTATAAAGTTGTAGGTGAGTGTGTGAAGTAAAGTGGTCTAGTTTAATTTTATTAATGCCTATTGTAGGGTGTTACTTCCTCCCAATTCCTTTAACTTGGTAAGGACTCGAGATGGTTGCAAGAAGGCTAGAATGGAGAAGCCAAGACTTCATTAACGATATCGACCTAGTTCTTCAAAACAACCTGCATACCTTTGTTCCTACAAGGGACTTGGCCACGCAAGAGAACTGCGAGGTCACACGTTTTACCTTTCCTCCAAACTCAAATCTTGGGAAATTTGAAGAAGATTTCCTAAAAGTCTATCAACTAAGATTATGCTTTGAGGTAAATTTTAGAGAAGGAAAATTGTAAAATGTAAGTGAGATGTAAGCTTAAAACAAGTGCCTAATGACAAGATTGTTTATGAGTTGATAGTGCCAATTATAGCTCAATAAAATGTCACACTTGCATAAAATTGTAAGATGTGGAATGCAAACAAAAACGAACAATGAAATAAGCGATATACCAACAATAAAATGAATTATATCAGCAGTGAATAATTAAGATTTAAGCAAGTAAATGAGCTATGGAAATGAGTGTACTTCAATGTGCTAAATATCCCAATAAAAAATGTAAGTGAGATGTAAGCTTAAAACAAGTGCCTAATGACAAGATGTTTATGAGTTGATAGTGCCAATTATAGCTCAATATAATGTCACACTTGCATAAAATTGTAAGATGTGGAATGCAAACAAAAACGAACAATGAAGTAAGCGATGTACCAACAATAAAATGAATTATATCAGCAGTGAATAATTCAGATCTAAGCAAGTAAATGAGCTATGGAAATGTACTTCATTGTGCTAAATAGCCCAATAAAAAATGTAAGTGAGATGTAAGCTTAAAACAAGTGCCTAATGTTGTTTATGAGTTGATAGTGCCAATTATAGCTCAATAAAATGTTACGCTTCCATAAAATTGTAAGATGTGGAATGCAAACAAAAACGAACAATGAAATAAGCGATATACCAACAATAAAATGAATAAATTCAGCAGTGAATAATTCAGATCTAAGCAAGTAAATGAGCTATGGAAATGAGTGTACTTCAATGTGCTAAATAGCCCAATAAAAAATGTAAATTAGAGATGAGATCTAGGATGTGAATGAGCAATTAGATGATGAAATAAGCAAAGTGAATAAACTAAACTGGCAAAGCAAATGAAACAAGTTAGTCACCAATCACCTAAAGACCCTCCTTCCAAGTGAGGAGATCGGGATGCCAAGAGGAAATCCCCAAGCTCCGTCAAAAGAAAAAAAATCTTTTATTAATACTAGAAATGTGCCCTCGTATAGAGAAATGAGGGACTTACATCTTGAGGAGAGTTTACAACAAAGGGTTCAAAGAGTGAATACTCCTCAAAATACAAGATGGGAATGAGAAAAATATCACAATGCTTCAATAACACAATGGAAGAGTTCCTCAAGTGAGGTTAACTCGATATTCCTCGAAGCGATCTAGCTTTGACGGCTCAACTTCCAAATCTTCAAGAAGAAAATTTGCGGAAAGAGAGGGATAGAAGGTGTTTTCTTTTTTATCCACGAACAAGGGTAGGAAGAGGTCTTCTATATATATATATATATATATATTTCTTGATTATTCAAGCCTCCACCTATGAATCCCTCCAAGATGCCTTCAAAACCCACTCCTCAAGCCTCCACAAGAAACTACACAAGCATAGAAGGAGGTCAGGTCACATGCAAGAGAACTTGATCATAAAATAGTGAGAATATACACTTTAGAAATACAAATGTAGGATGCAAGAGGTTGACGACACCTTCGCTCTTGTGCAAGAAAGAAGGGACTAGCCCTTTGACTAAGCTCTATAAAGCTAGATCATTCAATGAAAGCACATAAAACAGGCAAGTAGATTTCAATTTAATAATAAAATTTCTTAGACAGCTAGGGTAGAAGCGTCCTTTCAATTTGGTCAATCAAATCTTTGAGAGAAGTAACTCAATGTGGGTTTTTAGTCCTTTTGACTTGGGAGTGGGTTCGTTAAACCAAAAATTCACCCCGCGCTTAAGCTTTGCTTCAAGAAACATCTTCTACATACTTGACAAAAAATTGTTAGATCCACAAAGAACTAGACTACACAATGAAAAAGAAGGCTAGGGGTTCAATCAAAAACCCTCTAGTGCTTCTCCTTCTAGAGTGGTCCTCTAGCTCAAAAATTAATGCAAGATAGCTTACATCAATGAATCTGGAGCTTGGCAAATGGAAATAACGAATCAATTCAACACATGTAGAGGATTAAGCATAAAATGAAACAATTATATCTCAAAAGCAGAAGAATAACACCACATAAGATAACACTCAAAGTCTTTTGCTTTAATAGGTCATGAAAGAATAGAGTACAAAATTTGCCAGAGCTTCGCTAGCCCAGTGGCTCGTCTAAGCATGATTACAAATGAGGAGTCAATGGCTCAATTTATAGAGAAAATGGGACAAGATTCCAATGATAAAACTCATCTCCAATCAGCAAAGTGGTGATCCCAATGTAATTTGTCTTGATCCCTTCAAGCAATTCGAAACCCTTTTAGAGGCCTTGCGCAATCCTCAAGGAGCTAGCCGTTTACAACAAATGGTAAACTGGGTGGAGTGTTGTGGGACCACTTTAGACGATTTCTCTTAGTTAATCTTGATCAGGTCCTAGTCAAATCAATTAACTTGAACCACCTCCTCAAAAAGTGCGAATTTGCTGGGAAAGTAGTAGTGGCTAGGGACCCCAAATTTTTCTTGTGGTTAACTTACTTGATTAATGGGATAAGTGGAGTCTGTTGGCGCCCGGATTGTACAGTTACTGTGACAACCGCTTAGGGCAGGGGCTGCCACTTTGATCCCCCCCACTCCATTCTAGCTGTCTCCCAACAACAGGCTATGGGGGGTAGTCCCTCTGGAATGAGGTGAAGGAAAACAAGTTGGGGACCAACTTGTTTGGGAGACACGGATGAGTGACCTAGTTATTTCATTAAATTGAGCAAGATTAATGATTAGATTAGATTTTATGAGACCAGTACCTTAATGGAGTCACGATTCTTGCTTATGGTAAATTGAAACCAAGTGACTGGGTGGACCCCCGTTGCTTGAGTGATTGACTAACCTATATGATGTGCAAGTCCCAGGACCTATGTGAGATGTAGTGATCATGGTTAATTTTAATTATATGCCTAATCTAAGTGTGGCCTTCCTTTAACTATTTTGAAGCTGGGCTCCAGGGTAGGTTGTGGGAAGGAGGCCAACAGAAAGCAGGCTAGGGTCTGATTAACGATACCTTTTGTTGTGCTCCTATCACTCGATGCCTCCGGTGCTGCAGAGACTGTGGCTCTGACGATTGCAAGGTCACCGTGTTAACCACCGAAGAGTTGCCAAGCGCCTCAAGCTAGGTGATAAGGGTTGCCCTAGATCTCTACCAACCTAGCTTATGCTAAGAGGTAAGTTTTAGTGCAAGCTAAATCTAGGATGCTTGTGTAAGATGATGAGTGAAATTATCTTGAATTAAGATTGTTTGTGTTACTTAAAGTACTTAATGTGAATACTCTTAAAGCCAGAGTAATTTTAATAGTATTGAGATAACAATCTTAACAAGATAAATGCCGAAAGATAAAAGTGCAAACTTCACGAAATATTTCTTCGGATGTTAGATTACTTAACAATTGACCACAAAAATATAAGATGCCAATATTCAATACTTGAGATGAGTCAAATATTGCTATTGAAATAACCAATGGAAACTTAGATGCCCAAACCAAGATTAGGAATGATCTTATCAGTTCAATGACAATTATTAAGAGGAATTCAATCACATTAACAAGATACCAATATGATCAAGAGACTTATTGCCAAGTGCTTTTAGGTGAGTGAGCTTATTAAATGTGAAGTGTAAATTCTTTTAACATAAATTCACAAGAACAACACAATGTTAGGAACAAGTAACAACAAGATATAGAACTGTGAAGACACTTATGTACTTTATGTTCATATGATCCTTTTATGAGCAGCAAATGATTATTATGACAACAGTAGGAAGTATATGACAACAGTGAGTAAATGACAAATTCCAAGTCTATATGCTTGCCCAATGTTATAAGAAGCAACCCAACTGCCAAGCAAACTTAGCTAACTGAAAAATTAGGTGAATTACCCACTTTAAAAAATGTTTTTCAGAGATGTTTCAGGTCTGATTTATTATTTACAGCGGTAAATAAACCACAGATCAACGAGCTAATGAGGCTAAAAACAATGCCAAAATTGCCTAAAAATAGGAAAATTTACTGGAAACTGAAAATTTCAAGTTTTTAGGCCCTTATTAAGTGTATGCTTCAAAAATTTCAGATCTGAAAACTTCTGTTATGCAGTGAATTCCAGCAAGCATAAAAATTAGATCTACGCTAGATCTAGGGTGCCCAGGTGGTCAAAATTTAGGAAAATCAATATTTTGCAATTTTAAACAATTTTGACCATTTAACATGTGATTTTAGGGCCTAATTATTACTAATCTAACTGCTGCAATAAAATAGAGATAAAATTAGGGTTCAAAGGTCAAACCCTAGGCCCAAGGCCTTGTAGACGCACTTGCCTAAGTGACCCAATTTTTTTTGATGAAGAGGCCATTTGGAAAATAGAATTTTTGAGCCCCAAAACCTGCAAAACCACCAAGTGCTTTAGACTAGAAAAATTAGAGAAGAATCTAGGGCAAGCTAGGGCCAAGGAGGGCCAACACCAAGCCCAATAGGGCTAGCGTTGCGCTGGAAAGTGCCAAGGAGGGTCATTGTTAGAGGGGAAAGGCCTTAGAAGGCCTAATGACTAAGGGAGAGGCCCTAAAGGGCCACTGTGGGCCTACAAGGGACACAAGGTAGGGTGAGAAGGAGGTTGAGGGCCTTGGGAGGGCCCTAAGGCCTATGGCCTAGAAGGGCAGCGACAAGCCCTTAGAGGGCTGTGGCTAAGGGAAGAGAGGGGACAAGGAGAAGAGGAGGGGCCAAGGAAGGAAGGAGGGCCGAGAGGAGGGGAGGCCTGCGACAAGCCTAGGAGGAAAGGCCACAACCCCTAGGGCTCACAACTAGCCTTAGAAAGGCTAGAAACCTTGACACAAAGGGCCAAAGGAAAGACGTTGAGAGTTTGGAGGGGAAAACCGGGGCTAGAAGCCCTGAAAACCTTGAAACCCTTGCTCAATTTTATTTTATTTTATTTTATTTCTTATATGTTTCAGCTTTTAAATTTTTTGAAAATTCTTTCGTGGGTAACCTTGCAAATTTTCCAAGAGACTTGATTCCTTGATCCAACTTGCAAAAATGAAAAATACAACACCCAAACCCCAAATATATACAAAATACTTTAAAACCCCAAAACCCAAGTTAGAAAAAATAATTTACAAGTTAGATTTACAAAATTATTCACAATATCTACAAATATGCAAGGGCTTTAAAAGTTTTAAATTTTTGAGAAAAATATTTTTATGGAGTGTTTTCCTTTGAAGAATGGCTAAAAATACTTTAGAAACCCCAATGTATACTATAGACTTAGCGAAGATTTAATTCACCATACAAATATTTGGGATCCAAGCCACAGTGATTCCTGCCCAAGTTTGTGAACTTGGAGGCCAAACATTGAAGTACCTGCAAGAACTATGTATTTATCTAAAAAATAATCTGTTAGATCACATGGGTAATCAAACCACCTAATATTATCCCAAAACTATCAATAGCATGATTTTATCTCCATCTAATGAAAAAACATATCTTACCAATGTTCAACACAACATAGAGATGCCCGTAGTCAACGCATGCCACAAATCAATAAGAAAGGATACCTTGAATTACACCTAAAAGTCTTTATTATGATAGAAAAAATAGTTCCCAACGGGACAATAGTTACAAAGATGCTTTAGCTGTTGGTAAGCAGATGCACAACTAAATTAAAAAACAAATACACAGCAGACTTAATCAAGCACATAAAGACACAGCTTTAACGTGGTTCACCCAACCAATCTGGGTTACTTCCACATAACATAGGCATCAGGAATTTATTAATCAAAACAGGAGATTACATCATGAAATCCTCACAAAACTCTCACACTCTTAGCCAACATCCGAATGATTGCCTATTATATAGCATAGAGAATCTAACAGCCTCATTAACTTACTCACATCAAATATAGGAGGCATTAATCACCTCCCAACAACCTGGAGCTAATCTAGGAACTGAATTCTATTGTTGTCACCTTCAGAGATTTCTGCCTATTTCACTTCAAACAGAAAATCTCAACAATCTCCACCTTGACAACAATTAGCCTAATACCCTGTTATTATTATTTTATCTTTTCTGCAAGCCAAGAGAAGCCAAACACCAGCGTAGCTTCTCCAACAAAACTGGTTTCGTGAACATGTCTGCACAGTTCTCTTTTGTATGCACCTTTTCAAGAGAGACTCCCCTTTCAGTGATAACCTGTCTTACAAAATGGTACTTAATTGGAATATGCTTTGATTTACTATGATAGGCCGGATTCTTAGCCAAACGTATTGCACTTTGACTATCACAAAGTAACCTGATGTTGTCCTGTAACCTACCAAACTCACCAAGCAAACCTTTCAACCAAACCACTTCTTTGCAAGCATGAGAAGCAGCGATGTATTTTGCTTCAGTAGTGGATAAAGCAACAATATTCTGTAGCTTTGACATCCAGCTTATAGCTCCACCTGCAAGAGTAAAGACGTACCCTGAAGTTGACCTTCTCTTATCCAAATCACCTGCA
>APFE030774763.1:248020-261556 GCA_000404065.3 Pinus taeda
TGTAGAGGTTTCGGAATGTGACTTCCTCCTTGTTTCTTCCGATAATAAGGATGCAACTACATCATCAAACTCAATAGTTTCTGATGAACTAAGACTTATAGAAGTAACAAAATGATCCCATGATTCGGGCAACGAGCACAATAAAGTAATAGCTTTATCCTCGGATGGAATTTTACTTCTATACTTTGTAATTGCACAAGAAGAGTATTAAAAGAATTTAAATGATCAGCAATCGATGTACCTTCCTTCATTCGCAAACCGTACAACTGTCGCTTCAGGAGAATCCTATTGGTTAAGGATTTGGTCATGTACAGTTTCTCCAGTTTCGTCCACAAACCAGCAGCTGTCGTCTCCGACACAATATTAAACAGGACATCATCAGCTAGACACAGTCGAATAGCAATAATTGCTCTTTCATCCATCTCGGCCCACTCACTATCTGTGATGTTGTAAGGCTGTTTGGCCTTGCCCAACAACGCCTTTGCCATGCCATGTTGGACAAGTAAATCATGCATTTTTACCTTCTAGATCTCAAAATTATTCTTGCCATTAAACTTCTCAATTTCAAACTGGGCACTCTGAGTTTTGGCCATCTTATATCAACCAAAAAACAATAATCTCCAAAAGCAAACCAATGTTTAAATACCAGCAATTAAAAAAAAAATTGCCTATGCCTTTGTTTTCACACAACAAAAAAACTGCCTATGCCTTTGTTTTTACACAACAAAAAAAATTTGCTGTGAATTACAATACATTTAAAGACCACCGCCAAAATAAAAAAAAAAAAAATTCCCTGCTTCTGGCTAAAAAAATCTGCAATATTCATGCGCACTTAGATGCCTTTATTGATTTCAAATTTAGTTGATTTTCTGTTTTTAAAAATTCGCAGTGCATGAAACTTCCATTATATACCAAATTCCACTCAAATATAAAATGCAAATAAAATAGGAATTGCCATAAACTTTAATGACATTATACCTCCACCCCACCATATGCTTTCACCCACTTTAATCTTAATCCACCATGTAACATGTGTGTATAACCCATGTAACGTATTAATCCACCATGTAACATATGTATAACCCATGTAACGTATTAATCCACCATGTAACGAAAGGTTTGTAATAAATGTTTGTATCTCAAAAGAAATGACAGGCATAAATGAGCACTACGCACCAGGCACCATTCCCACACTATGCACCACACTTGCACGAACAGCAAACAAAAAAAAAACCTTTACGCAGATTTTCAACCCTCCTCTAAGGCGCAAATATTAGTTTATGGTGTGAATTAAACATACCATATCATTGCAATCTGTACGCACCACATACCATTGCATTCTGTACGCAAACCATTGCATTCGAACAGCGCAACACCTCCACGCAGCAGCAATGCAATTTAAACCTCCACGCAGGACTCCAGCAATACAGCTGCCCGCCTTTACTCGCACCACTCCAGTTCTACGCAGCTTACGCACCAATCAACACCATTTAACGCAGTACGCAGCAAGTGATGTTTTGTGCAGCAGAAAGCAATCAATAATCTTCAGCACGCACCTCCAGCAGGCAACCTCAGCACCTCTTGTTGAAAATAATACTGAGAGGGGGGGTGAATCAGTATTATCTAGTCCTTTTACAATTCTTCCTTATTTATACTTTGAATTATTTTTGCATATCAGTACCATAAAACAATGAGCATGAACAAGAAAAACAGACATTCACATCAAAGAACACCAGATATAAGGTGGAAACCCAATGTGGGTGAAAACCACCTGCTGCAATATGTCTCTATCTTCTTTCAAATTAGAAACTCCTTTTACAATGGTCTTGTACTGGTGCAGTCCTTTACCAGTACGCAGGCTGCAACCTGCAGAGAGCTACAACTCTCTCTCGTTTTCCAGTCTCTCCTGGAAGGGAGCTACAACCCCCTACTTCTTTTCTTTCAAGGACCACTTTTCATAAATTTTCAAACTGGATCCATATACATTAAATGATCATCAAGTACCAGTAAGTCACCCAGATAACCAGATCCACAATAACAGAAAAACTAAATCAGAACACCTCATTGTGGCGTCTCCTGTGCGCCTCTTGCGGCGTCTCCTGCGCGTCTCTGCGTGTCTCCTGCGGCGCCTCCTGCGGGTCTTCCTGCGGCGGCCTCCGCACTTCCGCAGCTGCAGCGCTCGAGAGATCACCCTTCACAGATTCGCTTTTCACTTCACTTTCATATAGATCGAGCTTTTTGAAACAATAACCCAATATTTCAGATCTTAAGATATTCAACCCAAAAGCATACCCAAGCCAAATGATCTCCTTTGCTTTATATAGGCAAGCTCTTCCTCAAATCATGGACCAATACCACGGGCCAAAACCATAACAAACGAATACCATCAACTCAATATTAGGGATCAACACGTCTGTCGAGATGCCATGGTCCAAAAACCATAGGTTCAAATTTCAAGGACTAACTACCATGGACCAAAGGTAAGTTTTCCCACATGAAATAAACTTTTCTTTGCATAAAATTCCGTGAACTTTTCTCCACATGAAATAAAATTTTATAAACTTTTCTCTGCATAAAATTCCATGAACTTTTCTTCTTCGTACTTCTTAATTCTCATCATATTGAGAGCTATGCCATGGGTGTTGCCATCAAGTACAACATCTGTAACATATAACCATACCAGAAACATAATGCCAACACCTCCCGCCCTCCAACATGCTCTGATACCACTTGTTGGTAAGCAGATGCACAACTAAATTAAAAAAGAAATACACAGCAGACTTAATCAAGCACATAAAGACACAGCTTTAACGTGGTTCACCCAACCAATCTAGGCTACGTCCACATAACATAGGCATCAGGAATTTATTAATCAAAACATGAGATTACATCATGAAATCCTCACAAAACTCTCACACTCTTAGCCAACATCCGAATGATTGCCTATTATATAGCATAGAGAATCTAACAGCCTCATTAACTCACTCACATCAAATATAGGAGGCATTAATCACCTCCCAACAACCTGGAGCTAATCTAGGAACTGAATTCTATTGTTGTCACCTTCAGAGATTTCTGCCTATTTCACTTCAAACAGAAAATCTCAACATTAGCAACAATTTTCTAGCCAGAGATCAAGATGCTAGAGACTCAAATAACTCTCTATTTATAGATTTATCCTCCAAATGGAAAAATAACAACTAGTTTCTTTGATCCTTGTCAATATAATCTTGGCTGTTGATAAACACTTCAAGATCTTTTAATCTTGGCCCTTGATTTTTTATTTTTGAGGAATTTACGAATGTATCTTTTAATTCCATTTTTATTCGCTCAAAATTAATTATTTTGTGTTAATTTTCTAAAAAAATTGACTTTGACTTAACCACCAAGGTCCAAGGGTCCAAGTTTTCTTGAAATATACAATATTCCCTTGATGAAGGACCTTTAAAAAATGATTTCTTTAGGACCCACGAATTTTCCCACTTGGAGAATTATTTTTTCTAAGACAATTTAATTTTGACTCTATTAATTAATTTTTTGGCTTAGGATTTAATTTTATTTTGCCAGAAAAATTAGTTAATTTACACATGAAGGGATTTAATTATTTTTCCACCCTTTAATACATAAGATTTTACATTTAGAACCCTCAAAGGGAATACACATTTGGTCTATGTTGAAATATGTTCGGTCCTCATAATGATATATGTAATCACGATTTTAAGTATTTAATGAAAAGAGAAAAATAAATTTATTATTGTTATTCTTGAGGCATGGGTTTCATGCTTGAGTGAAATTTATTTTTCAGTGAAACACCCATTGAGTGCTTTTAGGTTTGTCATAAATTCTATTGAGTCATTGTCATGTATTGAAGACCCATTTGGGCATGTTACATATTGTAAAGAAAATTTATTTGAGTCAAAATAGAGTCAAAAGACCCTCCAAGACCTTGTCATGGTACAAAGATCAAGTCAACCTAAAGGAAACGACAAGCCGACTTAAAGAGAGCAATTTGTGCCCCTAACAAGCCTATAAATAAGAAGGAACTCAACCTCATTTGAACACTCACTCAAGCAAGTTCGATCTTCTCAAGATAGAAGTTGGAAAAGGACAAAAAATAAAGAGAAGAACTAGATCGAAGTTTTTGGGCCTCTCTCTCTCTCTCTCGTGTTAAGGTTTCTATATTTGCTGGGTAGAAGAATTTGATGGACAAAAAAATTTGCTGGGCAGGTCGAAGTTGCAAAAGAATTTGCTAGGCAGGTCGAAGTTGCAGAAGAATTTGCTGGGCAGGTCGAAGTTGGAGAAGAGTTTGCTGGGCATATCGACGTTGCAAAAGAATGTGTTAGGCAGGTTGAAGTTCCAGAAATATTTGCTGGGCAATGCGAAATTGCATAATTTTTTGGAATCAAGATTTGACTTGGTCTTGGAGGGTCTTGGTCAAGGGTTATAGGTCTTGGAATTCATCAATTGAAGTTCAATAAGAAGTGAAAAATTCTTGTGGGTTTTCCTCTTAGTTGGAGAGGTTTTGGCCTTGGTTGATTGCCTACATCTTGTGTTCTATTGTCTCATTGATTTTATTGTTTGGTAGCTATTTGATGATAAAGAACACGAATAATAATCAAGCGTAAGAAGAAACTAATCAAGTTAAGTAAAAATACATCGCAAGAAGTTATCAAAGGAAGAGAAATCACCTAATCTAGATGCCCCTATCTTTCTCAACATGGTCTCAAAGTTAAGGTGTCAAGACAAGGAAAGACAACTCAAAGAAGGACACTCAAGGGCCGAAGCACTAGAAAAGTATGTAAGAAGCATCAAGAAGAGTTCGATCAAGAAAGAGAAAGAAGCCTTATACCCAACGAAGGAAGAATAAAGAAGAGCAAAGCATTTCTTGCTCTGTTTTGGGCTAATTATCCTCGACACGTGCAAAGGATAGGGCATCATCCTACAGCAGTAGAAGCCAAAAATTGCAGTCACTCAAAGGAGCCAAAGTTTGGGTTAAAGGACTATTTAGCAAGCCGAATTGTCAACAGAAGGAGTTAAGGTCAAACGAAGTCAAAAGGAGGCAAGTCAGTCCATATTCCAGCCACACCTGTGACCTAGGGTTTCTGCAAGAGAAGCCGAAATTGCAGTCTTGCAACAACAAGCCTAAAATATGAAGAAGGGTCGAAATCTGTAGTTGTAAGAAGAGACCTGAAAACCCTAGCTCATCAATAGAATGACTACACATTGAAGCATCTAAAAGTCTCTACATTCTAGAGAAGCAGGAAGAAGCATAATCATCATCATCATCAAGGAATCAAGGTGATCTCCCTCTCATTGAAGGATCACTTTTGAAGGAAGATATCTTCATCAAGAAGACATCTTTTATCATCATCAAAATCAATAAGGCATCAAGTTGAAGATATTAACATCAAGGAGCATCTTCACTTGACAAGTAAGTATCTTTATGTTTATTTTTGAATCTATCAAAATGACTTCATTTTGCAAGGAGAGCAACAAATTGGTTGGGTTGTCAAACTTTCTTGCATGGAAGAAGAGGATAGATTTGATCCTCATAGAAAATGAAGTCGTTGAGCATGTTAACGGTTCTGTCACTAAACCTTCAAAGAAAGAAGCTCAAGCTATAGCTGAATACATGAAAAAGGAAATAAGGGCTCAAAGAATCCTTATGTAGCAAAATTGGAAAAGTGAAAAGACGTCTATGACAAACTGGTGGAATTATTCTTCGCAAGTTCTACAGGAGAAGTGATATCATTAAGAACCAAGCTCTACAAGATGATGATATCAAAGGAAGAAGGAATGATACTTTATGAGGGTGTCTGAAATAAGGAACCAACTGCAAGAGTTGGGAGACATAATGTCTAACAAGGAAACAACTACCATAGTACTTAATGCACTACTAGTGGAATGGGGTAACTTTACATCAAGCATTTATGGGAAGAAGGAAGCTACTTCATTCAATGAGCTGTGGTCACTATGCAAAATTGAAGAAACCAGGTTGAAGGCAAAAAGTGATGTAGGATCAATCGAGAAAACTCAATCATACACTGCCATGGCGAAGAGGAAAGGAAAGTTTTGGAAATCTGGTTTTCAAAAAGGAAGAAGAATATGGTGAAGGTTCAATGCTATGGATATGGTCACTATAAGAGAGATTGTCCTAAGCTCAATAAGTACGACAACAAAAGAGGAAGGGAAATAGCCCATATCATTGAATAAGTGGAAGAAGTTGAAAAGAAGAAATCCAAGAAGGGGGAGGTAAAAGATCTCTACTATGATTGAGATAGTCTTCCTCACCTAGTTCTTTTCAAGTTTTTGTTTCAGGTTTTCTGTTGTAAAGTATAACTATCATGAGAAGCATCATAGGATGCATCATGTTAAGAGATGGCATCATAGAAGCATACGATTGAAAGCAAGAGATCGTGACATCATCATAAAGAAGCATGAAAGATTGCTGAAATAGAAGTCTATGGCTGTCACCTATAGAAGGATGTAGCTCTTGGTAACCTCATTAAAAGCATAAGTAGTAATTATGGGTAGAAGTGAATCATCTAGTATAGAACTCATTATACTGCTGAAGATTAACTAATGCTCTTAAAAATATTAATTAAGTGCTAATTGCTAAGAAATACTGATTCACCCCCCTCTTAGTATATCCAATACCCTTCCTCTCGGGAGCAAGTCTCCGAAGGCACGCTTTAGCCTATATTGATTAGGGTTGTTGCCACACAATATAGCAGGGGTCCTAGGAAGGGTAACAAAGGGAGAACTACTAGACTTAATGACAACAATGGGACAAGGATCCACTGTCACCTTAGTCAATGCCCCTTGCTTTTTTACGGACTTTCACCAATGCGAGGAGGCTCGATATGAATGACATCACTAGGATAATAAGATTAATAGCAAAGTACAGGGTGATTTCCAAAACCCATTCAAAGGAGATACTTAGATAATGGCTTGGTTGCTTCAAGAGAAAGATAAAGGATCACCAAGAAAGGCTTGCAAGGAGGCCTAAACCTAGGAGGAAGGGATGTTCAATGAAAGGGATATACCTAGCTCAAAGCCCATTAACAACCAAGAGATGGCATTCCATGCATTAGACATTTAGTAAAATCAGAAATATAGCATTAGATAACACTTACAAGACATTGAAGAACATATCCATCCATTAACATGTTAAAAAGAAGCTCCAAGAGAGATAGCAAGATAACCAAACATCAAAATTCATCAATTTGTCCAAATTTCATCCTCTAATTGTAGGTCTTATTGACCATGTACATATCAACAGTCAAGGAAGCAGGGTATATAACAACAAACAAATTTGTTTGGGTCATGTCATCATTGTAATCCCAAATTCTGCAAGTTTATTATCAAAATGATTCTCGTATGACTATTAAGCCATGTAACAACACCTAGATAAGCTTATGATTCTTCTTAAAGGGTTTCAATCTAGGGAGTTTTTTAACCTCATTAAATTATGTGTGCTTGTAAACATGGATAATTGGCAGAGTTTCTATCCCAGATATATCCCGAAAGCTAGGGTGAAGCTTATTGATGAGGTCTTAGGTCAGTTTTAGTGTTTATCGAGTCTATGTATTTTTCATACTAGATCATGTGTCTTGTCACAGAATTTGGTGAACTCTCAAGAGTGTATGTCGATGTGTATTTCCCCTTATAAGGGTTGATATTGTAATATTTTGATGTAAAAATGTTATCTAGGAATTATTTTTGGTGAATGGTTCTCCATAATTAGAAGACCATTACCAAAATATTTTTAGATACACTTAAAGGGTGGAAAAATAATTAATCCCCTCTTGAGTCTTTTTTATTTTAATTTTTGGCAAAAGTAAAAATTAAATTAGCTAGAAATTATCTAAAAAATAAAATGAAGGGAAAATTAATTACCCTCCAAGTGGAAAATTCATCAAAAAATTATTTGAGGCTATTTCAAAGGAAAAAGTCAAGTAAAAAATTTAATGCACCATTTCCAAGGTAGAAGGACCCATTCCAGAAATTTGTTGGGGCATAAAAGACTGTTTTCCTAGCAATTTGATTTTTTTGGGCCCAATAGAGAATTATTTTGCACAAGTAACAATAATTCTATTTTTTAGAGGTCCTATATGGTCCAAAAGTCAAAGTTTGACCCCTCCAATATAGTGAACAAGGAAAATTGATTTTTTTTTTGGAAGATTTGTGCCAGATAATCAAGGGTTTGAATTTTTTCCTCCATGGTCAAGCCATGGATCGATGCAACTAGCCATTATTTCCACTTGGAGGGGCTATTCCCTCTCATCTTTTCTATATAAGGAAGCTCTCAAGCTTCTCTTGGTATCTTGATCTCCTTAGATCGATTTTTTTGTTTGTACTAAGCTAAGCTTTGTTGGAATTTCTGCATTAATAAAGACTTTGGGGTTTAAATTCAAGGTGTATTCTCGCTTGATGATTCACGGTATGTGTTGAATTAAGTTTAATGCTCTAATTGTTTGATTGAAGATGATTGTTCCATAGCGAGTGGTTGGATTATCTATTAACACATGTATCTTGCTTTAGGTACTCGGTTAGAAAAAACACAGTGAACCTAGCAGATCTAGCAGGTATCGCTAGGTCTCTAGACTTCTCGTGTGAATCGAGACCCTTTAGAACTAATAATTTATCTTATGTGTAGAGATCTTCATAAATTCAACCCTTGGGTGTGACCCAAGTACATGGACTTCAAGGTGATTGCATTTTGTTTGGACCCTGAGCTTATCTAACGAATCTGTTTTGCAAAGTTTGGGTTTGTGCATTAAAATTAAAATTATTTCCATCAAATTATCTTGCAAAATTTATTCCTGGGCTATTAATGAATTATTTGCTAATTATATCATATATTATTTTGTAAATTATTATAGATAATTTGTAAATATTTTGTAAATTATTTGTAACCTTGGTAAATTATTTTTCTCATTTTGTAAATAATAATTTTGGGGTTGTATTTTAGATTTTTCTAGATATTGTGTCATGGGCTCTATTTATTCGTCTTGTAGATGCCAAAGGACTAAAATTTTGAAGACAAACTCAAGTGTGAAGGTCCTAACCCTCACCTAGTATAGACGGCTAGGGTTTGGAGGGGTATTCAACGTAAAGAGGAGACGTCCAACCTAAAGAAGCAAGTCGTTCACCTTTTGAGGGGTTGATCTAGGGTCTGGAGACTAAGATCTACGAGACCCAAGTCCCATTTTTTAATATATAGCCTCCTTGAGGAAGCCTCTAGCCCTAGAGGGCTTTTCTGTTGCTGCAACTAGGGTTTTTCTTGAGCATTTATCTTCTGAAGTTGTTTTGTAGGTGGATTCTCAAGGATAAGGTCATTTAGGGCATTTTCAGGGTCTAGAGGCTAGATTGGCCTAGCCTCAAGGGCTGGAGGCCATTCTTGAACTAGCCACTTGGATTATAGGGCTAAAAGCCTTGGCCACAACCTCTTGGAGGCCCTTCCTGGTAGGTTGCAACCATAATTAGGCCTCTAAGCCTAGGCCGCAGCCCTAAAAAGGCCTAAAATTGTCTTTTCAATTGATTTTAAGGGCTAGTTCTTTGTTTTGTAGGGTTGAAACAATTTTTGGCAAAGGTTTGCAGTGCTTTCTCATTGTATTTTTGTCATCTAGTGGAATAATCTTGGTTTTGAAGGATTCTCATCCATTCAACAATGGTTTCAAGGGCCAAAATTTCATTTGCCACATCATTTAGCCCTTGGAAGCCTAGCCACTAGCCCTAAGGCCACTTCTAGGCATGGCTGCAAGGATTAGAGGGCTTGGAAGCCCTAGTTGCATGTTCTAAAAGGGTTGATCAGTCATCAAACTTGCTTTTTATGCTTATACATTTAAGTTGCAGGTCTATACAAGGGAAAATTTTCAAGTTTTGGGGCTTGCACTTCCCATAATTGCTCAACTAGCCTAGCCGCAGGCCTAGAAGGCCTACACTTGCCTTAGTCGTGGGGTTTTGAAAGCATCTCCTTGTTTTCCAAGCTAATCATTGGTGGTTGCAGGTATTCAAAGGCTCAATTATGGCCAAATTACTTCATTTGGTGCCTCAAGCTTGGCTCAATTTGGCAAACTTGCTAGTGAAGCAAGGCTTAGGGCATTAAGGTTTTGATCCTCTATCCCTTTTTCTATTTCCTTGACTATCATGACATATCAGATCTGAAGCTAATCTATTGCAGTGGCATAGTCAAGTGATAATCACTCTAAAGAACCCTAAAAACAATTCTAAATAAGTCTAATTACTATAAGAAGTAACATTCATCTTTTAAGGGCTTAAATCTCTATTGGTTCTTGTCATTTTTGGGACTGCTTCATAAATATAGCTTGCTGATCTATTTATTCAAGTCTGGCTCATTTTAAAGTGATGACATTGTGGGAGATCCATTGGTGAATTGGCCATATAAGTCTTGCATTAATTTGTCTATTGCATCTTGCATCTTTGCATTGTTTCTCTTTGGCATCCATTGTTAATTAGATGCACTTGTGTATATTAGCAATCTCATCCCTCATTGTGGTTATCTCTATTTTGCTATTACTTTATGCCTAATTAATTGATGATCTAAGTGGCAAATAGATGTTGTGATATAATGCTGTTTCTTGAACATGCCAAAGAAATGAATGTTATGCAAGTTAGGCTAATTCAGATGGAAAGATCCCAAGCTCAGAATATGTAGCCTAGAAATAATAATAACAGAGGTAATAATAATGCATGGCCAAAGAAGAATCCCTCGAATGAGTAGAGGCCTCCTAATCCATTGGAATCTACCAATATGGTTGATCAACCATTACCATTTTGTAGACCTTGTGAAAGTTTCCATGAAGAAAACTCTTGTTCTTTTGCTAGAAGAATCTTGGATGAAGGAACAAGTGAACAAAATTACAAATAAATATAATTAGTCAAGATTCTCATTTGTCTACTGAGGAAGAAAATCGTGATGCAAAAATGATCACTTCATCCTTTACCATCAAGAGTTTCAGCTATGAAAAGGATCCAATTATGCAGATATATGGAGAAAATCCATCTTAGGAGCATATTTTAGAAATTGCTCGAAGTAAAGGATATACTTATCAAAAGAAAAGTAAAGATCAAAATAAACAATAGGTTGCCTCTAAAGCTTATCAGTTAGGATTGAAGATTGATTGGGTCACATGGATAAATAATGCAAAAATCTCTGTCCCCGTCCTTGAGCTCTTAAAGTTTCCATCTCAAAGGTCAACATTTCTAAAAGCCATAGGCATCTCTTAACAGGGTTAGATTTGTTGGCGTTATGATACATGTGTTGTACTTGATGGCAACCCACTTGTAGCAGAACAACTCACTTGTATATGGTAACTAGATGAATCTGCATAACTAGATGAATCTACAGGATAGATATCAGATGTGACAAAATGCATGGCAGTTGTGTTTACAGATGTGACAAAATGCATGTTAGTTGTATTTACAGATGTAATAAAATGTAGGGCAGTTCAAAGGAATCAGTTCAGAAGTAATGTATAATGGCAAATCACATTATAACAGGTCTATTCAGAGGGAACAAAGTAATTGTACAAAAGAATAGGATGAAGGAACAAAGGACTACAGATCAGAATAAAAAAAGTTGAAGAAAAAGGACATTTTCAGGTATGTTAAGTCGTATACGCGGGTTCACTGTACAAAAAGAGTGTGTACACGCGGGTTCATTGTACAAAAAGAGCGTATGCATATGCACACACTTTCATAGAAGAAAAAGCGCGTATAGGTTGGAAAATCAAGGAATTTCAAGAGTAGAAAATACCAGGGGTCAATACCATGGTATTAGCCCACAATATTGAGCAGAGTAACAACTATTTGATCCCATCCAAGAGTACCACAGATCGTAAGTGTGTTTTTGGTCCGAGGTATTGGTCCGAGGTTTTCGGTCCGAGGTATTGGTCCAAGGTTTTGGTTAGAGGTTTTAGTCCAAGGTATTGGCAAAGGATCTAAGTATATAAGGAGGAGAAGATCAAAGGGCTAGGTACACAAGTAATGAATATCTTATGAAGTGTTAGATCAAAAGCAAATATGCATGTTATGGGTTTTTGATGCTTTGTTTGATCTGAACTAAGTATGCACCTGAGTGTTTGATTATGGATGAGATCTAATGATGGATCAGGATCATAATGACTTATCATTATGTGATCTGATAATGGATAGGCTAGATCTGATTGCTAATGCACATTTTATCCTTTATATGTGATGATCTGGGTATGTCTAAAGTCTAGAATTGCAGCGAAGTTATAAGTAAGTATTTGCAGATCTATACGCTGGTTCGTTTTGGTGAAGGTGCGTATACACGCTGGTTCAGCTCTTCCAAGTAGCGTATGCAAAAGAAAAGCTTAATGTTCAGAGATGGCTGATCTATCAGATCAATGTTGCTGTTTTACTGTTCTCTGTCAATGAAGTCTTCTTACATCTGAAAGTAAAACTGAATAAAGAGTTTATGTTTGATTGATTAATGTTGAAATTTGGTACCGGAGGACAGGTGGTTCCCTTTGGCTTTGATCTTTGGCCTAGGGAAAAGTGTCCAAAAGATTTTAATTTTTTCTCCTAAAGTGACTTTATAATTTTTATAAAGTTGAAATCTAATTTAAAAGTGACTTTAAGTGATAAAGTTACTAAGTCTAATTTTAAAGTGACTTTTATAAAGTCAATGAAAAATTAGAAAGGAAAAGTGACTTTGGAAATAAATGACTAAGTAGGTCTTTATTAAAATGGGGTGAATTAAAAAATAGAAAGTGAGATTTAAATGTCCATTTAATTTCAGACATTGATCTAAATCTATCTCAGCCATTGGATTTAGGGATCACCCAAAAGTCATTTAGGGTTGGGTTAAGGGAGGAAAAGGAGGAAAAAGATCATTCAATTCTTTCATGAGCAGATTGGGAGAAGGAGAGCAAGAGAGCAAGGGAGATTTCTGGACAGGAAGGAGAAAGAGGCAACAGTTTGGCACACATACCAAGCAGCTCTTCAGCAAATCAGAACAGCAGAAAGAACAAGCAGAAAAAGCTGATTTTTTGCTGAAAAACAGAGAAAAACTGATTTTTGGGCACGAATATCGAGGAAGTGATTTTCGGCACAGAAATCGAGGTTAGTCCGTACAGTCCGTATGAACGTCCGTATATTTCATACATTCGTACGTCTGTAGAGTCCGTACATCCATACGGTCCGTACCGCGCGTACAGCAAGTTCCCCGGTTGTCTGTTGGGCTGAAAAACAGATAAG
Organism: Pinus taeda; assembly: GCA_000404065.3. Classification (NCBI taxonomy): domain Eukaryota; kingdom Viridiplantae; phylum Streptophyta; class Pinopsida; order Pinales; family Pinaceae; genus Pinus; species Pinus taeda. The sequence goes on from APFE030774763.1 coordinate 261,269, forward strand.
TTTGCTTGCTGGAAATTTATTTTGCTGAAATATTTTGCTGAAATTTTCTCACTGTAGAAAGGCATTTTCCAGAAATAAAGAAGAGCTCTCAAACTGGTTTTCCCCAAGAGTTGTAGGGGGTTTTTCCAGGGCCACGTTGACAAAAAATATCAGTGTTTTAATGGCTGTTTATTACTGCTGATTTTTATTTCTGCAAATTCTAGCATTCTGTAAATTTTCCAGAATGTGTTTTCAGCAAATTTATTTTTTCCAGCTTGTTGAATGTATGGTTATGGGAAAGGGCATTTA
>APFE030774763.1:261622-304713 GCA_000404065.3 Pinus taeda
AATGTATGGTTATGGGAAAGGGCATTTAACTACATGGGAGAAATAATGAGAAACTGAAAACCGGGGTGGGAAAACAAATTTTTTTACACATTGCTTAGACCTAGGTATGGAGAATATCTCTTGACAAGAGGTATCCTAGAGCTAATAATTCTTAAAGAGAAAGGTTTCTAGTGAATCCTTGTGGAATTTGAGTCACAAAATTGTGGGACCACAAAGAACCCAAGTGTACCCAGAGTAGGTCAAGGGTGTGGAGTTGATCAACACTAGAGGGACTTGACCAAGCTAGGGGAGAATAGGATCAAAGGAGTGAGTTTTTCTTGGAATTAAAGGGCAATGACCCAAGTGAGGATACTAACCCAAGGAAACCTAGGGAGAAGAATGATCTCCGATCTAGGGCTTGTAATATCTATTGATTCCACTGTCGGATTGAACTCAAAATTCGAGGACCCTTTGAGAAAACCCTAGCGCAGTTCTAAACCGATTTTCAAAGGCTTTTTGATGGCTACAAAAGTTTTCGCTTGATGCCCTAGGGGACCTTCTAAGGTTAGGCCTTTATTGGGAAGTGGCGAGGAAAATAAGTGTTATTTTGACCACCAATGGGATGCGAGGATCAATGCCTTGCTTCTTGGGCTTAATGGAGTCAAGATACATTAAGATCGAGATTTTTCTTATGCTAAGGAGCCCTAATTGACCTTCGCTAGCATTTCCAAGTGCAACAACTAGGTTATTAGGCATTTATACTTCCAATTTGCAAAGGAGATGAAGTTTCAAGGCTTTTGACGTAGTAGGTGCCTCTAGGAACATTCACCCACTCCCTCTAAGAACAACACATGCATCAAATCATTTATTCAAGGTCTCAAGAAGAATTTCACATCATTTATAGCCCATACAAGAATAATGACAACAATACCATGCATTAGACAAGTAAGATAACAAAAATAACATTAAATTTCACATCCAAGAGAGAGAGAGAGAGTATATCCATTCATCAACTTCACATAGAAAGAAGCTCCAAAGACAATAGTGAAAATCCAAACATCATAGTGCATCAAGAATCTCCAAAAATATCGTCCATGAAAGCTAGTGCGAAAATCACAAGAGATACTAATCCAATCCAAGTACTGATGAGAGGAATGAATGAGCCTCTCATCTATTTATACAACCCAGAAGGGGGTTTGAATAACCTAATTAGCCTAATAATGCCCCAAATAATAAAATAATGTACAATAATGACATAACTTGGTGACAAGCCCACCAGGATAGCTCAATAATACAAAGATAAAGTCTCTCAAGAGGGCAAAATAGTAGATATAATGAGTAGTTGGGCCATTGAGGAGGCCTAGTGGAGTCCAAAGTGTGCCAATGCGAGAGAATAGGCTCCAAACATAGTGATCAAGTGGGTGGCCCTTTAATATCCAAGCAAATATAATGTGGTGCCCCCAAATGGGTGTGGGGCACAATGACAGCCTCATGGGTCTCCAAGTGCATCGTTAATGCTTGTATACCATTTGTAAGGGTGGAATGAGGACATAAGCCCTCCCATGGTCTCATCTAGACCCTGGAACATCTACCAAGTATATGGTGCCAATGTGAAGCCAACTGGGCAAGGTGGTCCAGGCGCATCATCCTGATGCAAGAGCATCTGGACTTAGCCAGCAATGTGATGGTTTGTTCAAATGTTGTGGCTAAATGAGTTGAATTTCACTGACCTGAGTGGTCAAAAGTCAGTTTTGGTAGAGAGGGTTGGATCTCTCGAAAATGATCTTTATTTCATTATTGTAATAATTAGGAAATTGTTTTATTTTAGACTAAGGGATAAACTGTTAGCATAGGTGTGTAATAGAGCTTAAAAATAGAGATTTGATTGTTAGATTGATTAAAATAGAGATAGAGTTGTTAGAATAGGATTTGACTCATAAAAGAGAAAAAATTGTAATGAAAAGGGATTTTTTAGCTGAGATGATTGAGAATTGAGTGAGAGGCGAGAGTTGAGTGATAGATAAGACTTGGAGATTGAGACAAAGGTTTGATAAATTACTGTAATTGAGATGAGAGGGCCAAGACTTTATAACTATTATTATATTGAAGAAATTGATTCAGTGTGCAACAATGTGTTAATTTTGGTGAAGGCTCTCGTTTACCTCTGTGAATCTGCATTTTGAAACTTAATCAGGTATTTCTTTGTTTTCCCATTTTAGTTGTAAATCTCAGTGTTTATGTGTTAATTGCAATCATTTAGTATCAACTGCGGGGTAGGAGAGCGCGGAAATTCTTGATCGTGGTTGGAGACCCGCACTCATTCCTGACCGTCGATCTTAATTTCAAACTTTTAGGTCATAGTCAATGGCGGGGGCTAGGCTTGTTTTTAACCTGTGTGCTAGTTGAAGACTCACCAGCCGTAGGATTTGATGGCCTTTGTTATCCAACGGATATCGGGTCACCAAGTGTTCGGATTTTAATTCCAAAGACGGACCCGAACTTTTATAGATCAAGGATTTATAATCCTTATCGGCTCCGTAAGGGCGGTTAAGCATCGCACAAGTTGCCCGACCGATATTGTTGTGAAGCTTTAGATCCAGCGCGCTTTGATCAACGGTGGAGGATCAACAGATTGTTTTGTTGATCGGGGTGAGTGATGACCATTAGATTTGGAGAGAGGAGATCAACGACGTAGAGTGAAGTGCCTGTTTACAAAGGAAAAGTCAACGTGGGATCCTCAGTGCAAGGTAAGCCACGTATAGAATCCGCTATAACGCATCTGATTGGTTATAAAGTAACCAATAGTCTATTTTTTTTAAGACTACCACCTTGATTTCATCAGCCTCCTGCGTCATTTTTGGTATCAGAGTACAGAGATTGAGTTGACTACAGTAAACATGCTGATGAGAAGAGGAGCTGTCATAGGTCGAGGAAGACTTGAGGCAAATGCAGTTTTGTTGGAGGAGATCTGGAGTCTGCGTACAAGGATGGACACAATGGAGATTGCTTAGAGGAGAACACCTGATGGAGGAGTTGCTAGTGCTACAGAAGAATCTTCTGAGGAAGAAGAAGAGGAGGAGGAAAATGAAACTACCAAAGCTATCAAGATGTTGGCTAAAGTAGGTGGAAAACCGAAGGTGGAAATTCCTGCGTATGAAGGGAATCTCAGTGCAGAAGAGCTAATGATTGGATCAGTTCATTGGACAAATATTTTGACTATGAAGAGGTTGATGACAAAAAGAAGGTGAAATTTGCAGTTACCAGATTGAAGGGTCATGCAACGATTTGGTGGGATGAACTACAACCATCCAGAACAAGAAAAGGAAAGTCCAAGATCAAGCAATGGGAAAACATGGTGAGTAAAATGAAAGCTAAATTTATGCCAAAAAATTATTAGTTAAATCTTTTCAAACAATTACAAAATTTAAGGCAAAAAGGAATGTCTGTTACAGAATATACAGAAGAGTTTTATAGATTGCGTATTAGAGCAGGACATGCAGAGGATGACATGGAGAAGGTAGCAGATATATCAATGGCTTAAGATATGACATACAGGATGAGATCAACTTGCTGAGTCTGAAGACCATTGAAGATGCTTATCAAGCAGGTTTGAAGGCAGAAGAGAAGATGTTGAGAAAACAAAATCAGAGGAATAGAGGGAAAAATTCAGTAAGAGGTAGAGGAACTACCAGACCAAGGTTTCAGCAACATCAGAATGAAGTAAGAAGTTCAAGTAGTAGACCACCACAGAGGGGAGATTTTAATAGAAGAAGATTTGCACCTAGAGGAAGAGGTCGAGGAAGAGATATTCGATGTTATACATGTGGAGAATGGGTACATGAATCATGGGACTGTCCTCATAATAAAACAACAAGTCAAAGGAATGTGAATGTGGCTGAGGCAAAGGAAGAAAAATCTCAAATTATAGACAAGGAAGAATCCCCTGAAGTAGGAGAATCCGTGTTGTTGAAAAGTGCATTGCTTAAGGCAGAGAAAGAGACTGAAGAACCAACTCAGAGGAAGAGTTTATTCAGAACTACATGCAAATCCAAAGGTAAATGTTGTAAAGTGATAATTGACAGTGGAAGCACTGATAACCTTGTTTCTACAGAGATGGTGAACAAGCTAGGATTAGTGAAGACAGACAGTACACCCTACTCCTTACAAAGTGTCATGGTTGCAAAAAGGACATCATATTATTGTGACAGAACAATGCAAGGTAGAGATACAGATTGGTACTTGATGTAATGCCAATGGATATATGCCATGTATTGCTGGGAAGACCTTGGCAGTTTGATCGGAAAGATATTCATGATGGGAGGAAAAATACTTATACTCTGTAGAAGGATGGAAATAAACATACACTGCTGCCATTGAAGGATGAAGCTAATAAAGGAGAACCTGGAAACAATGTTATGTTGATGAGTGGAAAGGAGCTGTTGCAAGAGGTTGGAAAAGGTGAAGAAATGCATTTTGCTGTCATAGGGAGACCTAAGGTAATTTTGACTTCCACAAACTTAGATGATTTACTTGAAGAAATCAAAACTCTGTTGAATGATTTTGCTGATATTATTGTGGATGAGGTGCCAAATGCATTACCACCAATGAAGGGTATTAGTCATCATATTGATCTAATACTAGGAGCAAGGTTTCCAAACAAAGTAGCATATCGATTAACTCCTCGAAAGAATGCCGAAGTTGGAAAACAAGTGCAAGAACTGATGGATAAGGGACTAATCAGAGAGAGTCTTAGTCCATGTGTTGTACCAATAGTACTCAGTCCAAAGAAAGGACGTGAATGGGGTATGTGTACAGATTCCAGAGCCATAAACAAGATCACTATCAGGTATATATTTCCTTTACCACGCATGGATGATTTGTTGGATTGTTTGAGTGGGTCAAAGTATTTTACTAAAATAGATCTGAAGAGTGGATATCATCAAATAAGAATTAGAGAAGGAGATGAATGGAAGACTGCATTTAAAACAAACAATGGGTTGTATGAGTGGTTAGTGATGCCTTTTGGACTCACTAATGCACCTAACACGGAATATGCAGGCAAGTTTGTTATTGTTTATCTTGATGATATTCTAGTTATTAGTAGAAGTAAAGAAGAAGATCTAGAGCATCTAAAATTGGTTTTAAAAACTTTGCAAAAAGAGAAACTACTTATAAATCTGAAGAAATGTAGTTTCATGAAAGAAGAATTAATTTACTTGGGATTTGTAGTTTCTAAATAAGTGCTGAAAATGGATCCAGAGAAAGTCCAAGCAATTTGGAATTGGCCTATTCCAAAGAATATATTTGAGGTAAAAAGTTTTCATGGTCTTGCAAGTTTTTATAGGAAATTTATCAGAGGTTTTAGTCAGATTTGTGCACCAATTCTTGAAACAATCAAGGAGGCTAATCAACCATTCAAGTGGACAGAAGCAACAGACATGAATTTTAAGTTGCTGAAGAGGAAAATCATAGAGAAACTAGTTTTAGCTTTACCTGATTTTGAAAAAGTATTTCAAGTTGAAACAGATGCTAGTGGAGTTGCAATTGGAGCAGTTTTGAGTTAGGAATAAAGACCAATAGCATACTTCAGTGAGAAATTAAATGAAGTCAAGAAGAAATATTCTTCTTATGATAAAGAATTTTATGCCATTGTACAAGCCTTAAAAAAATGGAGACATTATTTGCTACCAAAAAGTTTATATTGTATTCTGACAATCATGCATTACAGTTCATAAACAATCAACCAAAATTGAACCAGAAACATGTCAAGTGGGTAGAGTTTTTGCAGAGCTTTACTTTTGTGATGAAACACACCACTGATGAGTTGAACAAAGTTGCTGATGCTCTAAGCAGGGTAAATTTCATTGTGCAAGAATTAAAAGTTGATGTTGTAGGATTTGAAGAAATGGTTGAAGTGTATAAAGATGATGCAGATTTCAAAGATATTTATACAACAGTACAAAATCCAATAGTTCATAACAAAAATTAGTGGTTAGATTATCTTATCCAAGGAGGTTTATTGTTTAAAAGCAACAAGTTGTGCATTCCCAAATGTTCTATGAGGGAAAATATAATAAAGGAGAAACATAGTGGAGGATTATCTGGTCACATTGGACAAGACAAAACCTTTGCTCAGGTAAATACTTTTTACGATTGGCCAAAGATGCAGACTGATGTTAAGAGATTTGTTGAGAAGTGCAGGATATGTCAGCGTGCTAAAGGGAGAGAGGTCAGAATACAGGTTTGTACCAGCCATTGCCAATACCAGACCGACCATGGATGCAGTTAGCATGGATTTTGTTTTGGGGTTACCTAAAACTCAAGGGGCAATGATTCCATTTATGTTGTGGTAGATAGACTTTCCAAAATGGCACATTTCATTGCATGTAAGAAGACTAGTGATGCAACAGATATTGCTAATCTATTTTTTTCTTCAGAAATTGGAAGATTACATGGATTGCCTGTAAGTATTGTGTCTGATAGAGATACAAAGTTTGTAGGGCATTTTTGGAGAACTCTTTGGAAGAAATTAGGTGCTAACCTCAGTTTCAGTTCAACATACCATCCTCAAATAGATGGACAGACCGAAGTGGTAAACAGAAGCTTGGGGAACATATTGAGAAATTTAGTGTATCAAAATCCTAAGCAGTGGGATTTAGCACTAGCTCAAGCTGAGTTTGCTTATAATGACACTCCAAACCAAAGTACTGGAATGAGTCCATTTCAGATTGTTTTTGGGATGAATCCAAGGGGTGTGTATGAGCTTTAGAAATTTGGGTAAACATGAGACGAGAAGTGCAAAAAGTTGAAGAGTTTGCAGAGCAGATGTAGAGACTACAAGAAGATGTCAAAGGCGGATTGCAGGAAATCAATAGCAAATACAAACATAGAGTAGATATGAAAAGAAGAGGGAGAATTCCAAGTGGTTGATTTAGTGATGGTGTATTTGAGAGAAGAAAGATTTCCTGCTAAGACTTACAATAAACTAAAAATGAAAAAGATAGGACCATGCAGAATTGTAAGAAAGTTTTCAACTAATGCTTATGAAATTGAATTGCCAGAAGGGATTGGAATATCACCTATCTTCAATGTTGCAGATTTGTATCCATACAAAGAGACAGAGACAGAGCTATAGGAGGAAACTACAGAAGAAGAAGTTCAAACTTTGAACTGGGAAGAACAAATGCCAAAGACAGTTAAGAAAGAGGTGGAAGCTGTTTTGGAGAAAAGAGTATCCAAAAGAACCAGAGGACAGGTTTCTTTTCAATATCTAGTCAAATGGAAAGGACAGCTAATGGAGGATGCTAGTTGGTTGACAACAACAGAGTTGCAGAAGTGTGGAGTAAACCTTGAAAGTCTGAGGGATAATTCTTTTCTTCCTCGGGAGTCTGATGCAGGAGCATTTGGACTTAGCCAGCACTGTGATGGTTTGTTCACATGTTGTGGCTAAATGAGTTGAATTTCACAGACCTGAGTGATCAAAAGTCGAAAATGATCTTTATTTCATTATTGTAATAATTAGGAAATTGTGTTATTTTAGACTAAGGGATAAGTTGTTAGCATAGGTGTGTAATAGAGCTTAAAAATAGAGATTTGATTGTTAGATTGATTAAAATAGAGATCGAGTTGTTAGTACAATTAGAATAGGATTTGACTCATAAAAGAGAAGAAATTGTAATGAAAAGGGATTTTTTAGCTGAGATGATTGAGAATTGAAAGAGAGGCGAGAGTTGAGTGATAGATAGGATTTGGAGATTGAGACAAAGGTCTGATAATTTACTGTAATTGAGCCGAGAGGGCCAAGACTCTGTAACTATTATTATATTGAAGAAATTGATTCAGTGTGCGATAGTGTGGTAATTCTGGTGAAGACTCTCGTTTACCTCCATGAATCTGCGTTCTGAAACTTAATCGTGTATTTCTTTGTTTTCCCATTTTAATTGTAAATTTCAGTGTTTATGTGTTAATCACAGTCTTTTAGTATCAACTGCGGCATATAAGAGCGCAAAAATTCTTGATCGTGGTCGAAGACCCGCACTCATTTCTGGCTGTCGATCTCAATTTCAAACTTTTAGGTCACAGTCAACGGCAGGGGCTAGGCCTGTTTTTAACCCGTGTGCTAGTTGAAGACTTGCCAATCGTAGGATTTGATGACCTTTGTTATCCAACGAATATCAGGTCACCAAGTGTTCGGATTTTAATTCCAAAGGCGGACCCGAACTTTTATAGATCAAGGATTTATAGTCCTTATCGACTTTGTAAGGGCGGTTAAGTGTCGCGCAAGTTCCCCGACCGATATTGTTGTGAACCTTTAGATCCAACGCGCTTTGATCAACAGTGGAGGATCAACGGATTGTTTTTTTGATCGGGGTGAGTGATGACCGTTAGATTTGGAGAGAGGAGATCAACGACGTAGAGTGAAGCGCCTGTTTACAAAGGAAAAGTCAACGCGAGACCCTCAGTGTAAGGTAAGCCACGTATAGAATCCGCTATAATGCATCTGATTGGTTATAAAGTAACCAATAGTCTATTTTTAAGACTACCACCTTGATTTCATTAGCCTCTTGCATCACATCCCCATCCAAAAGGTGGAACACGAGCAGTCAATGAGTGTTTCTGAGGGATACATGAAGTGGTACACTGCTTTCTGCTGTGGTGGAGGCCTATGGCTCTTAACTCTCACCCTACAAGTGGCAATGTGACCCTTTGGAGGACTTGGACCCCGTATAGGGAGACCAAACCTCAAATGAAAACCCACTTGCAATCCTGCATAAGATCCAATGCATCTCCTCGCCTTCTAGTACAACAAATCATTAGATTAATCAAGTAAAAGAGCTTACAAATCATGGAAAACAAGTGGACACTTCATAGTGGCATGCCCTTCCATAGTGGGGGCTTTGTGTTATCGGGAAAACTAGTGTCCATTCAGAGTTGCTATTCCCACTAAGACTGGTAGCTATCTTAGAAACAAACAAACTAAAATTATTTGTGTTTTCCTTTATGAGAAATAGATAAGAGAGAAGCAAAGAGTACCAACCTCAGTCTTTTGTTTGTCTCCTTGCTTGTTTCCTCTCCCCTTCGACAGATTTTTGCTGCTCCTTTCTCGCTTGTCCTTCTTCAAAGAACACCTGTAGAGTCAAAGCAGCATAATACCATCAAAGCATAGAGATCTATAATCATAAACAATATAGGATCAGATATATATTGACCACACAAATGCATATATCAATTCAAGATTCATAGACATACAAGAATATGGAGGAAAGCTCAAATAGCTTTATTGATAGAAGTAGTAGAAGAGAGGATTACAACCCATTGATCTGACCCAGCGCCATCCTCCCAGCATGAAAGCCCTTCTTCACCTCATGAAAAGTTTAGATCACCCAACACTATGATGTTCCACAGAGAAACCAACAACACTTCCTTACAAGATGCAAAATTCCAGCCCCTGGATCTCTAGGATGAGGGATACATATATAGATGTTTGCAGGTGGGTGAGTCAGCTTCTAGGATTTTGATTAGTGTCATCTCTCTGATAGTTCTTGGCTCCACTTGGAGATTCATGATCTCTTACTCATCCCTGGGCGAATTCAGAGAGGCAAGTGTCAAATGGGCAGTTTCTAAAAGATTCTCTGGGTTTCCACCTAGCCAACTGCTTCTGCCATTTGTCTGCTCTCGCTCATCGCACCCCACAGAAGGGATTTTCAGTATGCATCGCAATTTTTGCATGTGGAAGGTGAGATGCATCACACCCTTAGCACTGAGCAGTCTGTATGGTCCAGTTTTAACCAGTTCTGAGCAGTTTTTCATGGAGAACTTCTGGGAGATGATGTAATCAGCAGACCTTGCTTCTTTAGGTTATGAAACAACACTTTTAGGGACTTATAAGCCCTTGGTTTATGGACATATGTGATTAGGGTTGCAGTGCCCAAATATGTCTATAACACACTCGAAGCAGTATGGGGGGATGCTAGAGCCAAGTTTCCGCACCCTTGAGATGTCTGAGGGGTTGATTTAGTCCAACTGGGAATACCTTCACGTAGGTTAATTCGCGCACTTCCCTGAACTGTGGGGCATTTTTGCCCTATTATATTCGCCTTCGCACAACCCTAACTAGGGGTTGTGGGGCTTTCGTGCTGCTGGAGCAGCGACCTGCGCTATCTCCCCAAGTCATGCCATGAATCTTACTTATCTTCTTATAACAATTAGTTATCTTCACGTAAACAGATACCATATATTATATTTACTTATTCAACACATTTATATAAGTTTGCATAGTAAATAAATAGTAAACTTGCAATTCATACCAAATATACTTCGATGCATACAACAGGAAAAGATACACAGAAATATGGTAAAAATTCTCTTTATTAATTCTTACAACGGTTACAAACTCAACTTGCCTTGTGCACTCAGTTGCAAGGGTCCGTGCACTCAGCTGCGGACTAGTAGGCCTCTGCACACTCAGTTGCAGAGCCTTCTCCTACTCTACAACCCAAAACTAGACTTTTTACTTGAGATACTATGCTATGCTTCTATTACATGATCCTTCATCCATCTCTTGACTACTTAGAGCCTCACTTTATTTATACAATCCCATGGTTCGCGGACCATGGGTATATCTCTCAAATCGACATTACATTACAAAAATGAGGGCGAACAACCCTCTGACTCATTTACCATCTTCGCTCTTTGTGCCCACAAATCACAAAGTATTTACAATAGACTTAGTCAAAGCTTGGGGTTTAAGCCCCAAAACTTGCCTTGGGGGGCTCCCACGCTAAGCAAGCCCCTAACACAAACATCGTGACTCGTCCTCGAGTCACTCTGTCGATGTAGAGATCTTCGTGCGGAGACCTCCCAACTCTACTCGGACATCTGCAAGGTCGGCAATGCACTGAGCGAATTCCTGCTGTATATCCTTTACTCTTTGTTCCGAGACCACGGTGTCAGAACTACTCCCCTACATCTGGTCTTTCATCCCCTGCATTTGCTTATAGTCCCGTGCCTTCGTTCAGCTACCTGGAGCGTGAAGACTATGCTTCTATTGGCTAGTCAGATAGTTGAGCCCTCCGTGTATGGCTTCAATTGACTGCCATTCACTTTTCTTGGGAAAGGTTCTCCATTTAGCTTTACCAGTTGCACCGTGCCTCTGTCTGTGACCTCCTTAACAACATATGGTCCTAACCAATGCATTCGGAACTTTCCCTGGAATTGATCAAACTTACTGTCATATAGTAACACTAGATCGTTTACCTTGAAGGTGCACAACTTAATATGTCGATCGTGCCAGGCCTTTTCGCACTGCTTTTGTACCTGTTGATGGAATCCAACCAAAAACCGTTCCTCTTTGAGTTCCTCCAATTGCGCGAGCCTCTCCTCCATGGCCCCGCGGTCCGTCATACCTGTGAGTGCTGCTATGCACAAACTAGGCATAATATGCTCCATTGGCATTACAGATTCCATGGCATAGACCAACCAGAAAGGTGTCTGTCCTGTCAGTTTCTTGCAGGTTGTCCTATAAGCCCATAATACTGCAGGTACACGCAGGTCTGGATCACTCTGCTACGCATTATATATCCTATTCAGTGCTTCGAACACTTCGTTAAAGGCTTCTACATGGGTAACCTTCTGTACACGCATTCTTTACAGACTTCGTCGTCCCAACTGGAGGGATTGTTCGTGTGATTGCCTCGCCAACACCTGCTTATTGACCGTGTTCCCAAACGTGAAGTCCATGTGCATCCATGTAGGTTGTTTACCATATTCCTGTACCCACCTAGACAGATGCGTGCGTGGATCATCCCATCCATCATTCTTGCCTGCTAGTTGCATCTGAGGCTTCCCAAAATGCATGCGCATCATTCTCCTGCATTTGCGCCAGTCCTCAAAGCTTCCTTGGTGCATACCCCACCACCTCACGGGCACAGCGCATAGTACCCATTTCAAAGCCTCAAAACGTTGTTGTTTCGACACCTCTCTTTCAAAGCTGTTCAAGAAGGCATCTACCTCGCTTAACCCATCCTAAATAAGTAGATCCCTTACTTTTGTTGATATGCAGCATAGTGACCTCCTCATCATGTTGCAGTTCAGCGTGGTTACCTTGTGTAACCGGTTCTTCCATTGCTCTATCTCTTCATCCGAATATGACGTACAGGAAATTTCACGCTCCCATGAGATTCGTCCATCCACCGTGGGATTTTACCCAGTCTTGCTCTTGCTCGGTTATTTTGTAGATGCAGTCTAAGTCGTCGTCGCTTTCATAGTCGCACACTGGCTTCATGTAGCGCGATCCTTCTGCAAGGTCCAAAGGTACGACTACGCGTAGAGACTTTTCTCAAAAATCATCTTGCGCTTCTTTAGATTTATCACCCCATTCATGTTAGTGGCCCAATCTATTCCTAATAGCGCGGGGTAAGGATTGTTGTCATCAACAATTTCTATCACTTCAAAATATACTAGTGTGCTTGCTCCTTCAATAACCACGGTGTTTCCCTACAATCTTCCCATAGGTATGATCTTTTGCTGGTTCGCCATTCGCAGCTGGATAGGAGACCATTATAGCATAGGCCTTCCCATGTGCTCCCAAGTCTGCTTTGGCAGAACGTTCGTGTCCGATCCTAAATCCAGAATCACTAGGCCCATCTAATATTCTCCCATCTACGCGGTCAATCTCATTTCTCTTCCCATCATCATCACATGCTTTCCAATCTTCCGGACTACATGCGATTCTCCTGGTGCAGTCCCAGCACATCTATTTATGAGTTCCTGCAATCCCTTTATAGCCTTGTTGTAGCGCAGTAGCTTTATGCATGTTTCTAGGAACATCGTGAGCATTGATGGGTCCATTTTTGGCTCCGGTCTATCTTTTCTTCTTGAAGTGGAGGCATCAACGAAGCTCTTCCTAGCTTCCATGAAGGTTTCCTTAGCGTGCTCCAAATAAAACTCTGGTTCTTTCGTCGGAGCCTTGCAAACCCAAGTACTATCTTCAGGCTGCTTGCCTTTAACATCCCTTGTCGTAATTCCACTTTGGAGCACAATGTTCATGTTAGGGTCTTCCTCGTGTTGCTTAGACCTCATCATTTGCAGGTTCTGAGTTGGGGGAGGTTGGAGCGCTCCCTTGTCGCGTAGCCTCGGTATTAATGTGGGACAATCCTCTGTCTCATGATCAAGCAAGGTATAATACAAGCATGATGGGCACATTGGATTCATACAATCACGGGCATAATGTCCTGGCCCCCCGCAATTGTAACATATTAGTTGTCTGCAACCTCTTCCAGGTACTCCTCCACCTTAGCCTCGTTCGCACCCTTGAAATCTGGTTCACACCACTCCTGCATTCTGGTCAAGGGGCCGCATTTCGGCTTGAACTCTGTAGGTTGGAGTCCTATCCATCATAAGCTCATAGCTTCTATAGGTGCGCTCATCATGTCCCACTAATCTATAGAAATTACAGAACAATTGTTGTGAATTCTGCATGTACTTTTGCAACAAATGGAAATTGTTCGTAGCATACTTTCCTCCTATTTGACAAATTGCGCACCACAAAGTAGGCACTGCGCTAGGTCCTTCTTGGGCCTTCGGTCTTAACGACATTGGTCCTCCTCCCACGAGGTAATTCACCAACACTGGGCAATGGTCCTTGTCATGACCCTGACCCTTACATTTAACACACCATACCTCTTCGCATAATTCTGGGCGAGCTGTTCTATCTTGTTTCAAAATCTGCATCTCAAGGCATACGTTTTTCAACTACGAGTGGATCTACTAACCTCCCAAGTTAGGATCCTATATTGGGGTCTTATGCAGCCTCATTGTGATCTCCAAGGCCTCTGCTTAAATTGTTAACCTTTGTTGTGACAGCACGTTCCTCAAATGCGGCGTTAGCGATGCTACAAACCATTCGCAGTGTTGTCCAGTCGTTAAATTCATATTAGCTTCATGAATCATGCACTTCAGTCTCAGATCTAATTCCCAAGGGGTCTTGCCTGGTAGCATTGTGATCTCCTTGAACCCAATCATCGACTACGCCTTTGACTTCGTCCTGCTAAATTCTCTGTTCAACACAATTTGGATGTCCGCGATTCTCGCATTCGGATTGTCATTAGAATGCTTAATATACCAGGTCAGCGCATAATCCTACAAAGCATTGAGCAATGTCGATTTCTTTATATTTTCATCTGTAACTCCCTATGCTCCCCATACAACTTTTATTACGAACCAAAACTGGTACGGATCTCCATTTCCTACTCCCTTGAACACTAGCAACTTTATCGCGCTTTCCATATTGACTCGCGGTGGTGGCGGAGGTGGTATGGGCGAAGATGGGGGTGAAGGCGGTGAAACTGGTGGTGGTGTGGGTGGGGGTGGTATGTACGGAATCCTCTACCTTATCAAATTGATCGCCCTTCTTGGTGAGACCTTCACGAGCTCTTCCTCGTCCCCTCGCGGAGGTGAAATCAAGGGGCTAGTTTCTAGTTCTGCACTACCTTCGTTTCTGTAAATTCTCCCACTTTGCATAGCCCCAAACATCAATGTATTCCCGTAATCCGCTTTTCACACAGTAGCATTTTAATCCAAGTGTTCAGAGACTTAACGTACTTACCTCACGGTCCTTTGAGGAGAATTTGCTCCGCCTCGCTATAGCTGACTGAAGTATCTACTGCGAACTCAGTAATGAATCCTCCTATAATTCGATCGAGCTAGTGATCAACAATGCATGTGATCTTATCCTTTGATGCTTCCAATCTGCGCAGCAACTCTGGGGTCCACACAATCGGACTGTCTAGCTTGCACCTTCCTTGGCTATCTGCTAACTTTGCGATCCACTCGTACAACTCAGTAGGGAAAGATGCGAAGAAAAATTCATGGATCTCTGTGTACAAGTAGCAATCTAACCACTCTTCTTTTGATAGTCACAGATTCCTGATCTCCTACGCTGCGAACTCATGAATTCTCCTGTCCAACCAACCTTCAATTTCTTTCTTAGTTGGATTCTAATGATACGACATCAAACATCTCTATGCAGATTCCAGTTCCGAAAATGAAACCATTTTTTGGCTTGCTAGGGCTTGACCCAAGTTCAAAGTTAATTAGTCAAACAAGTCCCTGTACTACTGACCCTTTCGGCAACAGTCCGCGGAGCGCAGACTAAGGTCTCACCCGAAGTAGTATGGGGGGATGCTGGAACCAGGTTTCTGCACCCTTGAGATGTTTGAGGGGTCGATTTAGTCCAACTGGGAATACCTTCACGCATGTTACTTCGCATACTTCCTTGACCTGCAGGGCCTTTGCGCCTTGTTATATTCACCTTCACACAACCCTAACCAGGGATTGTGGGGCTTTCGCGTTGCTGGAGCAGCGACTTGTGCTATCTCCCCAAGTCACGTTGCACATCTTACTTATATTCTTATAAAAATTATTTATCTTTGCGTAAAAATATACCTTATATTATATTTACTTATTCAACACATTTATATAAGTTCACGCAGTAAATAAACTGTAAACTTGCAATTCATACCCAATATACTTCAATGCATAAAACAAGAAAAGATACACATAAATATGGTAAAACTTCTCTTTATTAATTCTTCCAATGGTTACAGACTCAACTTGCCCTGCGCACTCAACTGTAGGGGTCTGCGCACTCAGCTATAGACTACTAGGCCTCTGCGCACTCAGCTGCAGAGCCTTGTCCTACTCTACGACCCAAAACTAGACTTTTCACTTTAGATACTCTGCTATGCTTCTATTCCATGATCCTTCATCCATCTCGTAACTACTTAGAGCCTCGCGCTATTTATACAATCCCATGGTCTGCGGACCGTGCGCAGATCTCTCAAACCTACATTACATTACAAAAATGAGGGCGGAAAACCATCTTACTCATTTACCATCTTCGCGCTCCGCGCCCACAGATCACAGAGTCTTTACAATAGACTTAGTCAAAACTTGGGGTTTAAGCCCCAAAACTTGCCTTGGGGGGATCCCATGCCCAACACCTTCCCATTTTGAAAAATTTAGCTTGGTAACCTTCAATATCCCTATCTTTCCCATTAACGAGCTTATCAATCCCAAACTTCACGTCTTCCAGAGAAAATATATCTTCTTCTATATAAATGTTTACAATGTCGTCCATTTATTTATTCTATTATTTTATTAATAATTAAAAAAATTATATATATTTTTAAATATATAATTAAACCATTCTTAGCTACCATCCACATTTTAAAAATCCACTTCTTATACCTTTAGCTTTCCTCTAGAACAAATTGACTATATGTTAATTAATTATATATAAAAAAAATTTGACTATGTTAATTGACTTTCCATAATTAATAGAAAATATTGGCGATCAAATGACTTATAAACTATCTGATTGTTAACTTAATTTTTTTTAAGACCCTTCCTTGCCAAAGGGTAGGGCCATGAAAATATCTCATAAAAGCATGGGTCATGGAAATTATTTTGAAATTATAAAATTTCAAATAGCGCCATGTAATTGAAATATTTAATGTGTTATTGTAGAGAATTAATGTGAAAATTAGAAAATAATATAAAAATAATCCCATTGCTAATATGACATGTCATGTACATTGATGTGTTTGAAAAGTCAAAGTAAAATTAAGTGTTAATTTTAGATAACAATGACATGTTCTATGCTTAAGAGCAATTTACTTCAATTTTTCTTATTAGCCCAATACCAATTTCCAGATTAGCAATCACATTAACATTGATAATAATGCAGATAGAACATAAACAATAAGCAAAAGGCAAGCCAAGATAAGGGGGCACAATATTTGGCGGATGTTAGGGAAAAAACCCCAAGGCGGGGAAAACCATTTGATAAAAGCTTCATATTATTCTTTAAAATTTCAGTAGAGAGAGAGAGAGAGTACAATATATAAAATTTACTTGCCCAAACACTGTAAAAAATAGTCTAGTCAAACTACAATCAACATGATGCCCTAACCAAAAAGTCAACTCTAGTCAAACCAACAGAAATTCTCCTCCACTTCAGCTCGGTAAAACCCTGTCAACTCAGCCTCCAAAGATAGTCCAAATCAACCCAAAATAGTCCTGGAAAATATGGTCAAACTTGGTCAACACATATTCAACTTTCTGCAGTCAAAGGGCTATAGTTAATGCTGGTCAACCTACTCAAAAATCTCAATTTATGTGCCAGAATATGCGGCCTGCCCAAACAGAGAATTTTCCACAAAACATAGTCAAACAAAGTCAAACACTATCCAGTCAACGTTGGTCAAAGTTGGCTGCAACTTGATCAATGTAGAGAATAGAAATCCCTGTCAAACGTTCGCACGTGTAGAGAGGAACAAGATACTTGTAATTTTGTATGACCCAATCAGATGTAGAGAGAGAAATATGTGTGATGATGAGTAACCAAATGAGGAAAATGACTCCTCTATATATACACAACATTGAGGGTGAAGAGACATGTATGTTGGGCTTCATGAGCATATATTAGACTTCTGGTCAACCTTGACAATTTGTCCATAGAAGAAATAAATACATAATTCCATTTATACTTGTCAAAATGAGATGATCTTTAGATCAATCCTACAACTCTCGAAAAGAGGAATCCAATAAAAATATCATCTCCATCATATGAGTTGTCTAAGGTGGAGTTTGGCCCTAGTTTCCAATTTTAACACTCCCTCTCAACTAGGGAGAACTCCACCGACCAAACCATATGGAAATCTATACCATATTTGTCATCCCTACTCTGCTCTGCTTTGCTGAACCATGAAGAAATGATGAAGAAGAAATGACCGAGAGTGTATCATACCACTCTCCACTAACCTGAAGTCAATCTCCATTTATCCCAATTCAATATCAAACATCCTACTATAGAGATTACAGTAGTACATGATGTGTCCATCGGTAATACTATGGTCCCTATCCTCATTTCCCTACTCCTTGGCCAAATGAGAGGTACTTCCCATGAGTCCCGAACTACATGGGTAGGATGTATTGGCAGGAGAAGGTGAACCACTCATCCTATGCATATATCAACCATCACAGGGTATCATAGGGGAAGGTGAACCACTCACCCTGTACACAATGCACCACTAGGGGAAGGTGAACCACTCATCCTGTACACAACGCACCACTAGGGGAAGGTGAACCACTTACCCTATGGGCGCTCATAGCTCCAAGAAGTAACCCCAAGCCCCCCAGAGCTCCCAGAGCTCAATATCCAACTCAAATGGGACCCTCATAAGAGGGTCTCTCCATGACTCCAATTCATTCATGAAATTTTAAGAATTTTTCCTTCCCCAGGGGCTTCGTAAGAATATATGTGGCCTGTTCATCAATCCCAATGTGATGAAGCCTTATTTCTCCTTGTTGTACCATATCCTGGATAAAGTGGTACCTGATATCAATATGCTTGGAGCAGTCATGAAACATGGGATTCTCAGAAAGATGAATCCCACTTTGGTTGTCGTAGTAGATGACGGTGGTATCCAACACATGCCCAAAAAACTCACTAAGGAGCTTCCTCAACCAAACATCTTCACAGGAGGCCATACTAGCAACAATATATTGGGCCTCGACGGTGCTCAAAGCAATCGATTTCTGCTTCCTGCACATCTAGGATATCAAAGCAGAACCTAATGAGAAGCAACATCCCGATGTGCTCTTACGATCCACCACACTACCAGCTTAGTCAGCATTAGAATAACCATGGAGCCTCAAATTCCCGACAATGTATCTCAGTATGTGATGAGGATCGCCCATGAATTGACTCAATGTATTTATTGCAAAACATATGTCCAAACGGAATTCCATCAAGAACATTAGGGTCCCCACGAGTTGACGATACTTAGAAGGATTTCCCAACTCGGGCCCAACAACACTTTCGCATAAATTTTTGAAGTTAAGTTCCATCGGGGTAGTCATAGACTTACAATCCACCATCCCAAATATTTCATGTGGCTTCACAATATATTTTCCTTAGGAAAGGAAAATCTCACCTGGCTTTTACCAGACCTCAAAGCCTAGGAAGTAGTGCATCAATCCTAGGTCCTTCATCTTGAATTTGGAAGCCAACTCCTTTTGCATTGATAAATAAGAGGGTATGCACCTATCAAAAAGAGATCATCCACATAAAGTACTAAGATGAGAGGTCTATAATTTTCAACCTTAAAGTAAAGGTTCGAATCAACGTCACTTCTTGTAAAACCCGACTTCATCAGATAACTACCAAGCCTCTCATACCAAGCCCGGGGAGATTGGTTTAACCCATAAAGAGCTTTCTTCAACTGGCATACATGTGTCTTTTGATCTAGAACTTCGAATCCCTTAGGTTGTTCTACATATAATTCCTCCTTAAGTGAACCATGCAAGAAGGTGGTCTTGACATCCATTTGATGTAAATTTCATCCTTGAGAGGTAGTAAGGGAAATTATTGAACGGATGGTGGTATATCGGGCAACTGGTGCAAATATCTCATCATAGTCCACACCTTCCTTTTGAGAGAATCTTCAAGCAACAAACCTAGCCTTGAACTTTTCCGCACTTCCATAAGCTCCATGCTTTGTAGAGCCATTTTGAGGTGATAACATATTTTCCTTGGGTCTAGGGACCACATTCCATACATCATTCTTCATAATCAACTCATACTCTTCATTCATATCATCCTTCCAAACTTGTTGCTTCACAACTTCTTCGAATGTGCAAGGCCTAGTTTGTACAATGGTTCTCATGGTAGCTAAGTACCCTTGGTACCCATTCGACTTCTTACTTTCATAAAATGTCCCCCTTGGCACAATATGTCTCTTGGCATCTTCGAGGGTTTCCTTAATCCATGAGGGTCTCCTTTTTGAGGAGGACGGATCACGGGGAGGTGGATCAATGGGATCCATCAGTTTTTCAATATCGGGCATTGAATCATCCTGCAATTCTCCCTCCTTTCATGTATCTGCTTCTTTGTCCTTCCTTGGAATAGGAAGGTTCCTAGTCTTCCCAAGGGTAGCATCTTCATCGAAGGTGACATAACAACTTATCTCCACTTACCTTTGACCAGGCACATAGATTCTATATGCCTTTGAAGTTTCACTGTAGCCCACAAATGTTCCTTTCTTCCCAGATGCATCTAATTTGCTTCTCTTTTCTTTTGACACATGAAAATACATGGGGCTAGCAAAAATTCTAAAGTGAGAAACATCAGGTTTCTTACCGGCGAAAACTTCTTCAGGAGTTTTGTTGTCCAATTCTTGATGAGGGCATCGATTTTGAACATACACAATAGTGTTGGCAACTTCTCCCCATAGGAACTTCAGAAGGCCTTGATCATGAAGCATGTCATGAGTGGCTTCTATAATAGAATGATTCTTCCTTTCGACACTTCCATTTTTCTCAGGAGTATATGCGGTAGTAGTCTCCTTCTTTATGAAAAATTCTCTACAATAGTCATTGAACTCATTTGATTCATATTTGGTTCCATTATCGGTCCTCATTATTTTGATCTTCTTCCATGTTTGTTTTTCAACCAAGGCTTTGAAAGAGCGGAACCATGTGAAAACTTCATCCTTCTTCTTCAAGAAATAAATCCAAGTTTTGCGAGAAAAGTCATCCACAAAGATAACATAATATAACTATCCTCCCAAAGATGTCACATGCAACATACCAAATAGATAACAATGAACCAGTTGAAAAATGTTGATAGTCTTTCTATCACTTGAGGGGAATGGTCCCCTAGTATGTTTTCCTTTGACACATCCCTGAAAAACACCTTCATGTTCTACATTAAATTGGGGTATACATTTCACCATATTCCTTGCATCGGGTAGAGCCTTATATTGTAGATGAGAAAACCTCTGGTGCCATAATTCAGATTGAAGAGATGTCGCAAGGCATAGCTCCCAATGGAATTCCTCCAACTTGATATAGGCTATCAACCCTGAATCCAAGAGTAAATTCTTCTTTGAAATTATTTTTCCAAACACATACGTTTCCATCAATGAATGCCACCTTGAATCCTTTGTCCTCCATTTCCGAGATGGATACTAGGTTCTTCTTTAGATCAGGTACACACAATACATCTTGTTGATGAATGATGTTACCTTGATTCAATTGAAGAGTAACATTCCCAGTCCCTTTCACAGGATAAGTGGCATTGTCTCCAAGAATGATTTCCAAATTTCTATCCTTTTCTATCAAATGAAAGAGCCTCCTTATACCTAGTGAAGTGCCTTGAGGCCCCATTGTCAATCAACCAGTTTCCCAAGGTCTTCGGAGGAGAGGAAATAGAAAGGGAAGATATAATATAGAATTATTTGTGCTTGTTATATACAACATTAGATTCATCATACCTGGAGTTTCTTGATCTTTTAGGAGGTCGACCATTTCCAAGCTGAGTAGCGGAAGCATTCCTTTCCTTTGTTGTTGAACCTACCATTCCTTTGATTGTTGTTGCCTCTAAAATTTAATGCAGTTGTTGTTGTCATCATTGCGAGGTGTATCCATTCTATTAGGACACTCCCTAGCATAGTGGAAAAACCTGTTACAAATGAAGCATCTACCCTTTCTTCCATCTTTGAATCCCGATCTTCCTTGACATTGCTTCTTTGAACTTGCATTGTTCTTTCTTTTAGCATGAGTGGAGAATATAGCAGGATCATTCCTATTTGAAGGCATGTCTCTCTCTATCATCCTTGTTTCTTCTTGAGTACATCTATTCAACAATTCATAAAAGCCTAGAATCGGTAATTGTTGAGGACAATAGTGTTGAACACGTGCCATTAACGAGGGAGACCTCCAAGGGAAATAAGAGTGAGATCCCTGTCAGTAATAACTTCTCCAATTGAAAGAAGATCATTTTTTATTTCGGTAATCCTTATGAAGTAGGATTAGATATCTTCTCCTCTTCCCTTCATTATGTCCTTCAACTTATTCTTGAGAAAGATGACTTGGTTTGAATTGCTAGCTTTGAACATGCCAACAAACTTGTCATATATCTCCTTAGATGTGTTGAAATAGGAGATGTAAGCAACTAAATGCTTATGAATAAAATCCTTGATGATCTTCTTAGCTTTGACTTCACCTTTCTTGTACTTTGTCTTAGCGGAAATCGGTGAATTTGAAGGAGGTCCAGTAATATTTCCCTGCACATAATCCATAACATCATGCTCTTCCAAAGTCAAATCAAGAGACATCTTCCATTCATGATAATCATACTTATCATGAAGCTTGTCATCAGGTTTGAAGTAAGATGAGGAGGCCATTGAATCTTATCCTTGTGCAACAAATCTCAGTGATTTCTCTTCTCACACTTTCTTGGGCTTTGTCTTCACCTCAACTCTAATACCATATTAATTTTAGATAACAATGGTATGTTCTATGCTTAAGTGAAATTTACTTCAATTTTTCTTATTATCCCATTATCAATTTTCAGATTAGTAATCACATTAACATTGATAGTAAATCTAGATAGAACACAAATAATAAGGAGAAGACAAGCCAAGACAAGAGGACACAATATTTGGTGGATGCTAGGAAAAAAAACCCAATGTGGGGAAAACCCTTCAATAAAATCTTCTTATTATTCTTCAAAAGTTCAGCAGAGAGAGAGTACAATATACAAAATTTACTTGCCCAAACACTGTAAAAAACAACCCAGTCAAACTATAGTCAACAAGATGCCCTAACCTGAAATTCAACGCTAGTCAAACCAAAAGAAATTCTCCTCCAATTCAGCTCGGTCAAACCCAGTCAAATTGGCCTCCAAAGATAGTCCAAATCAGCCCAAAACAGTCCTGAAAAATTTGGTCAAACTTCGTCAACATAGTCAACTTTCTGCAATCAAAGGGTTGCAGTCAATGTTGGTCAATCTACTCATAAAATATCGATTTATTTGCCTGAATATGCGGCATACCCAAACATAGAATTTTCCACAAAAATGCAGTTAAACGAAGTCAAACACTACCCGGTCAATGCTGGTCAAAGATGGTTGCAACTCAGTTTGTAGGAATTTATAGGGTAAGTTCTTTAGATAGAGCACCAAAGGACACCGCTCACAAACAAATGACAAATTAATATGCCAATATTATTGACATGGTTAAAACCCTCAAAGAGGGAAACAATCCACAAGCTGAGCCAACATGGCCACTTCAGTCAATTTATTAATAAAAGAAAGAAAATCGACATAAGCTTCTCTCATCAACGATCACCTTACAAATGACCCTCCATGCTCTTTAAATAGAGATCACGGACAATCAGGTGTTAAGCCATGGATCAAGTGTCGGTAATACCGAGGAGAGAATGAACCGTCAGATAACTTCATGTCTAGAACATATCGTGATCGTCAAATTGTAAGTTACAAAAGTACATAGTAAAGAAACACACTTTACCTAACTTTACACTAGACCAAGTTATACTTAACTATTTCCTATGTGTTGGAATATCCTAACATCCCCCCTTAAGAACAACTTGGGATAGGATTGAAGGATGTACAAATATGACACAATAGGATAAGGAAGGAGGCATTAGAGCCTATCCCCCCTTAGTGACAACTTCCCGAACTCCAACCATAAATCGATGTTTAGTAAACTTTGCCTCTGTGAGAGCTTTTGTAAAGATGTCTACAACTTGATCATCGGTTGAACAATATTGCACTTCAAGGACATGGTCATGAATGAGCTTTCTGATGAAGTGCATGTGTAGTTCAATGTGTTTTCTGTGATGATGTTGGGCTAGATATTTTCATAGTTGAATGGCACTTTGATTATCACACCAAAGTGCAGTGGATGCTGCTGCTGAAAGCCAAACTTTGACAAGATCTGACAAAGCCAGGGGGATTCCTTACTAGCTTCTACGATGCCATGATACTCTGATTTTGCTGAAGAAAGAGAAATGACACTTTGTTTCTTGCAAGCCCATGTAATAGGTCCAGAACCAAGAGTGAACACATAACCTATAGTAGACTTCTGATCATCAGGGTCACCAACCCAATCAGAACCAGTGAAACCAACCAATAGAGGATATGCTTCTGCACTGTAATGAATCCAAAAATTAACTATACCTCAAACATAACAAAGTATTCTTTTAGAAACTTTCTAATGACTTTCATGTGGGTTTTGTATAAAACGAGCAATAAGGCCAACAAAAAAGGAAATGTTAGGACAAGTATGGGTCAGATATAAAAGTTTTTCCTACTAGCTGACGGTATAAGGTAGCATTAACTTCAGTGGAAGTACAAGTGACTGGAAGTTTGGCTCCAATCTAAAAGGGAGAAGGGGATGGCTTACAGTCTTCCATGTGAAAGTGGCGTAGAAGATCACAGGCATACTTGGACTGGGAAAGGGAAATACCTTCCTTGGATTGCAAGAATTGAAGACCAAGAAAATAATGCAAGCGTCCTAAGTCTATCATTTCAAACTGATTTTTAAGGCTGGACTTCACATGGTTTATAAGTTTGGGATCACTACCAGTAAGGATAATATCATCAACATAAAGAAAAAGAATGATAAGAGACTTACCCACTTTCTTGGTTTAGACAAGGTTGTCATAATGATACCTAGAAAAAGCTGTATCTAAAAGAAAGCTATCCATTTTGTCATACCAAGCCCGAGGGGCTTACTTGATACCATAAAGGGATTTCTTAAGCCGACATACAAGGTTGGAGTCTGTTTGTATAAAGCCAGGAGGTTGTTCCATATAGATTTCTTCATGCAAGTCCCCATGCAAGAAGACAGATTTAACATCCATATGATGGAATTCCCATTTGAAAGAGGCAAAAAGGGAAAGAACAAGGCAAATAGAGTTCATTTTGGCAACAGGGGAGAAGGTTTTAGTATAGTCAATGCCTTCAACTTGTGAAAATCCCTTAGCAATAAGATGAGCTTTATGTTTATTGACTTTTCCATCTCGTCCAAACTTTGTTCGGTAAACCCATTTACATCTAACAAGTTTTCATCCCTTTGGAAGAGGAATAAGATCCCATGTATCATTTTCCAATAATGAACAATATTCTTCATTCATAGCTGCATCCTAATCTGGATGGCCTGAAGCTTCTACAAAGGTGTTAGGATCATAATTTGCTGAAGCTTGAGCAAGTAAAGAAGAGGCTATATCGAATTGAGAACATGTACGTCGCTGATCTGTAGCATCACTTGTAAGAGAATCTGCTGCAACCCGAGTAGCACAGACCCATTTTGGAATCTGAGGAGCTGAAGGAGGATCCTGAGAAGGTGGGGGAGGATTGTCATCCTTGCTGTCATCATATGAAGAAGAAATATTTTCAGAAGTAGAAGGGATAGAGAGAGGTGGCACATCCGCCGAACTAGGCTCGTAGGCTGATATATTTCCAACAAACTTTACATCTCTTCTAATGATAACATTTTTGGATTTAGGTGAAAGAAGTCTATATCCTTTGACATATTCAGAATATCCAACAAAAATACATTTTTCACTCTTAGGTTCTAAGGCTTTATGTTTCTCATCGGGAATATGTGCCCATGCTTCAGTTCCAAAAACACGAAAGTAACTTACCTTTGGTTAAATTGAGCTCCATGCTTCTTTTGGAGTGATACTATTTAAAACCTTAGTCAGAGTGCGATTTACTATGTAATTTTCACAGTTAATTTCTTCTGCCAAAAAAATTAAGGCTAAGTGCTTTAGATTGAAGCATACAATTAACCATTTCCTTTAAGGTGAGATTCTTTCTTTCAGCTACGTCATTTTGTTGTGGAGTATATGGAACAATATGTTACATTTGAATTCCATTCTCAGTGCAAAAGTTGATGAATTTGTTGTTAACATATTCTTTTCCATTATCAGATCTTAGCTTAAGAATTTGATGTCTATATTGTTTCTCAACAAAGGCCTTAAAGGCCAAGAACATGTTAAATACTTCACTTTTGAGTTTTAAGAAGTATACCCAAGTGTGTCTGGAGAAATCATCAATGGAAGTTAAGAAATACTTGTAGCCAAAGAATGAAACAACTGGAAGTTGACCACATAAATCAATATGCACAAGCTGTAAAGGGGCTGAGGCGTGCCAAGAGGAACATTTTTCAAAACTATCTCGATGATGTTTTCTGAGTACACATCTGGAAAAAACACCATCTCTGCAAGATGCCATACGAAGACTTGTCACCATATTTTCTTTACACACATTTTGAAGGGAGCAATAGTTTAAGTGACCAAATCGCCCATGCCAAAGTTTGCTCACTTCATCATTATGAGCAACAAATACCAAGGGAAGAGTTGATGACCCAAAGTTGTTAAACTTATACAACCTTGTAGAATCATCAGTAATGCCAGTAGCTAAAATCTATCTAGGATATCTTAGGTCCTTAATTACAACATCATGAGGTGAAAATTCAACAATTTTACCTTCACCTAAATGAGTTATCTAATATGCAGATAAAAGGTTGCAGGATAAGGTTGGAACACATAATACATCATTGAATTGACCATGGTCTAGATGAATAGTTCCAATCCCTACAACACTAAGAGATCTAACATCACCAACATATATATTTTTGGTGTTACAATCATTTAAAGAAGAAAACATGGCTTTGTTTTTGGCCATGTGATAAGAAGCTCCAAAATCAGTGAGCCACTCATGAGATTGAGAAGCAGAAGATACATTTAGTGCATAACCAGACCGAGGTGCTCGACAATCACATGCATAAAGTGCTATTCCTGAAGATGAAGTTGAAGTTGGAGAGTGCTCCAAATGGATGTTATGCTTCTTCATTGCTGCTTCCAAGCTTCCATCTTGTTAAATCATTTGGATTCTACGTGGCCATATTGATTACAAAAGTTGCAATGTCTATCAGTCTCATTCCCTTTGTTTTTATTTTCCTTATCATTTTGTTGAATTTATTTTTCATTTTGAGACTGGAAGTGCTTAGGACCCTTGGTTGGTTTAGGACCATTCTTTTTAGGATGTTGCTTCTTAGGATTCTTTGAACTTGGTTGCTGCTAGGCGACTAAGGATTTCTTAGAAGAGTTTCCAAGATTAAGAAGACCAAGATGTAAGAGTTTTTATTGTTCTCTTATTAAAGAATCAAAGACATCAAAAGAGGGGGACTTGTAGGCTTGTCGTTCAGAAATAAAGGCTTCTCTAGTAGAATGGAAGGTGGAAACAAACATAGAGTAGGTTGGTCCTAACTTAGTAAGAATGGAATAGATAAGGCTACCATCTTCTTTCTTAACCTTAAAACCTTCCAAGAGAAGTCTAGGGGTCTTGAACTTGGACAAAAAATCTTCAATGGAAGAAAAATTATTGGGGTCCAACGTAAACAACTCATTTTCGAGTTGATGGGCTCTAATTTCATTTTTAATTCAAAAAACTTTATTGAGCCCTTTCATTGATTCATCAGGGGAATCAAGTTCTGTGATATGGAATCTAAGGTTTGGAGAAATAGACATCCCTATCAACTCATGCGCTTGATCTTGCTTATTTCCCATTTGACTACCTTATCTCCATCTTTAGGTTTAGATTCTTGGCCTGAGGCTATTCTATAAAGACCTTTACTTCTAAGTAAATCCTCCATTTAGGATACCCATTAAAAGTAATTGGTGTTATCAAGAATAACTTGGCATGGAATTTCCATTTTAACAGAAATTGAAGCTGTAGATGCTGAAACTAAGTATTCCAATGGAAAGATTTCAAAAAATTAGGCCGATTAAAAAAAATGGCTCTAAAAACGGCTTCCGAATGTAGAAGTTATGGCTTTTTGAAGAAAAGTTGTTGAAGATGCTGATAAAGTACGTGAATGTGTGGAAGTGAATGATAATGTTATATTTAAAAAAAAAATCCCCCTCTTTCCAAACTTAACCTAATTAGCTCACTTAAAAAAAATAAAAAATAAAAAATCATGTGACCCACTTGGATAAATAAGGGAAAGTCACTTTTACAATGGTACTCTATGAGCTACCCACTAATTTGTAACTTAAATAAAAGATAAAGAGATTTAGAACTATAACTGATTCACTTTTTATAATGGGTGAGAACACTTTTACATAAAGTAACTTTAAAACAGAAGTTACATGTGTTTTTTGAAAAGTAACTCAACAAAAAGAAAGGCTTGAGCCCAAGACCTCTATTCTCATAAAGTAACTTTGGATCAAGTGAGCTAGTTTAAAAGGTTTGTAATTTTTAGAAAGAGGAAGGTTTTGTTTTAGTCACTGAAGCTTTGGAGTGCGTGCTTATTTGAAAAAACCCTTTTTGTCTACAAAACAAAAAAAAAACACAAACCCAACACAGACATGCAAAAGAAACCAAACCTTATGGCTTGAAGTTAGCTTTCTCTGGAAACTAAATATTTTACTCAATGTTTTTGATTTTCTGATATCACACTAAAGTGCGGCGGAAAAGAGCATACACATGAGAAAAATCCTTCCTTTCTGTGTTTGATTTGCCCAGATCGCACAGAGTCGCGGGGTAAAGAGCATACATAGAAATGAAAGGTATAGATCCGGTAATAAAAAACAGAGAGCTAAATAAACCGAAATAAACAAAGAGATAAATAACTAAAACTGCAAATAAAGACTATATACCTCCAGATCTTAAAAATGAAGTAGCTAGGGCTACCAGAAATCTTTGCGTGTGAAATGAAAGGGGTTCCTCACTGGAACATATGCTCCTAACACAATAGAGTAGTCCTCTTGACCCGTAAGCAGTCAGAAACAATATATCTAGGAAACGACAGTCAGATACAGTTGTACCGGCTTCGGATTTGGATCACCAACGAATGTGGCCATTAAATAGCTCTGATACCATGTAGTAATTTATAGGGTAAGTTCCTCAGATGAAACACCAAAGGACACCACTCACAAACAAATGACAAATCAATACACCAGTATTCTTGACGTGGTTAAAACCCTCAAAGAGGGAAACAGTCCACGGTGTGAGCCACCGTGACCACTTTAGGAAATTTATTAATAAAAGAAAGAAAATTTTTATAAGCTTCTCTCATGAACGTCACCTTACAAATGACCCTCCATGATCTTTAAATAGAGATCATGGACCAATCGAGTGTTAAGCCACGGATCAAGTGTCGTAATATTGAGGAGAGAATGAACCATTGGATCACTTCATGTCTAGAACATATCATGACCACCAGATTGTAAGTTAAAAAAGTACATAGTAAAGAAACACACTCTACCTAACTCTACACTAGACCAAGTTATACTTAACTATTTCCTATGTGTCGGAATATCCTAACACGGTCAACGTAGAGAACAAAAATCCCTGTCAAACCTTCGCACATGTGGAGAGGAACATGCTGCCTGTAATTTTGTACGATCCAATTAGATGTAGAGAGAGAAAGATGTGTGATGATGAGTGATCAAATGAGGAAAATGACTCCTCTATATATACACAACATTGAGGGTGAAGAGACACGTCTGTTGGGCTTCATGAGCATGCATTAGAGTTTTGACCGACCTTAACAATTTGTCCATAGAAGAAATAAATTCATAATTCCATTTATACTTTTCAGAATGAGATGATATTTAGATCAATCCTACACCTCTTAGAAAGAAAAATCCAATAAAAATATTATCTCCATCATATGAGTTGTCTAAGTTGGAGTTTGGCCCTAGTTTCCCATTTTAACATTAAGGCTCTCCATGTAGATGATGGGCGGGATGCATTATTCATTTCCCAATTTTTGGAATATTAAGCCTTCGAGATCAAGGATGTTTGGAAGGTCTTGTTCTCATAATGGAAGGGAAGCAATTCCAACAAACTGAAAAACCACACATCATGGCCCGAAGTAAAATCATTCAATTTGAGCTATAGTAATAGTGTAAGCTGTGGGATTTAATTTGATATTGAAAATTTTCATAATGGAACAATACAGGGCTTTGAAGTAAAATGTTGTAAATGGATTATAGTTATCAAATTTGCAAAAAAATCATTTTTTTTTAATTAGTTCGATTCAACTAAATTATCCATAAAATATCGATTTATTTTACAATAAGAAGGATTAGATGGACAATATACATCAAAGCAAAGGACGAGGAGATCAAAACTAATTTAATGGATTGCGACTTATATTCTTCAAAACCTAGTGAGAGGGACCAGTGAGTAGGGAAAGCTAAAGCAACAAACACTCCTAAAGCAACAAACACTCTTACTCAAGAAGATATTGAATTACAAATGGATTTGGTACATTTTTAAACATATGGGTGAATTTTTTGAAGTATACTAGCGATTTTTTTATAAATTGAAAAAAATTAATTCGAATTGTTTTCGTATCATATTGTATTCAAATTTGAATTCGAACTTGGTAACTGTGACATGGAGATGACCATTTTTGAATTGTTGAAAGCTCTGTATGAAAGACATGAAATTTGTAGCTATTGATTACTGAGCTACTGAAAATGCAACATAAAACTGGTTCAAAATGATAAATTTCTATGTTGGAAGCTTGAGTTTAGTAGAACGAGCTTGAACATTGGTTCAATATATCTGTAAATTGTAAGATAATGTTGCATATATGTGATTTGGATTATTTATTTGCATTAGTTTGTTCACTATAAGTGCGGAGGTGTGTTATGATTGTGTTGTTTCCAAATACAACAAAAAGGTGATAATGATTTGTGTTTTGAATAAGCTTAGGGTAATTTTAGTTGAGAGCTATAATTTGGTGAAGAGTGTTGGGATAAAGATGAAATATGTAAATATATCTAAGGCTCTTATTCCCCATATTTTTATTAGGGTTTTCAGGTTATAGCTTTCTTTATTTGGAAGTTAAAATTGGTTTTTCTTTGTAGATGGCTGAAATTGTGGTTTTTAATATTTAAATTTAAATATTTTGACCCCTAGTTAGTCACAATTTTAAGGGCATTTCTACAAAAAGGAACAGATTTTTCTCAAATAGTGCCTTCAAAAATTATATGTGATCTAAAAAAAGAGAGTAATAAAGAATATAAATGGCCCAAAGTTGTTAACTTTTTTAGAAAATTGGAAAAAAATTGGTCTTGGATTCAAAGTCTATTCTCTAAGAGTTTGGAGGTGAATTCTCACTCACATTGGCCTAGGTAGAATTCATGAAAAGTGGTCTAAAATTAAATTAAATCAAACTATATCTCAATCTTTATGGCTTACTATAAATTTCCTAGAAGATTAAATATCTTGCATATATTTTGAATTCATCTAGAGAGGACAAGTTTATGAAGCCTAAAACCACTTCTTCATTCATATGTTAAGCTATTACATATGAAAAAATACATAAAGAAGTATAAATTATTTCATACGATTGGAATCTAGATAAGTAAGGTCAAATTTTGTTTTTCGTACGCATTCATTTTGTTTGGAAATTTGACAAATTGGTTCATCTTAAATGGACCAAAACCCTTTTATAAGCATCATTTTGGGACCAATTTCATGGACGACGGATTACATAGATGTTTTGTGTGGACTAAACCATGATTTTGAGGTTTAAAACCATGTTATTTTAGTTAATCCACCATTTGAGGCTATGGGTGAGAGTATGTTTTACCCAGTATTTCCCCCACCACCACCCTCACCCTTAGCCTCAATTATTGAGTAAAACATATCACCAGCCCCACTCTCATATATGAGGGTGGGTGTGGAGGGAAATATTGGATTATATGACGATGAGGATGAGGGGAAATATCATGTAAAAATGGTTTTTATGCAAGTAACCATGGATTTTTGTAACAACCTTGGTGAAAATTCCATGTAATAAAAGTTAATAAAAGGAAAAAATAATAACCACAGATGATGTGACACTTATTCCAAGATGAATGTTGGGAAAAATCCTAGTGATGGGGATCACTTGTGATTGTTTAATGGCTAAGGAAATTAGCAAAGGCAATGGTTAAGGCTTTGGAGAGGCAAAATGGCGTTTTTAGCACATTTATTTATGAAAATAATGGAAATTAGGAGAAAAAGGAGGTGAAAGGTCACAGGTTGCATGTGAGGAGGAAAATGAAGGAAAATAATTGAAAGTAAAGAAAATAGAGGCCTCATTCAATAAAAGGCTTCTGAGGATCAGCTGGTAACCTTTTGTCAGTTCAATGTTTGAGCTCTCTCTCATTATCCTCTCTCTTTCGTACTCTTGGATACTTAGAGTTTTCTTGGAGCACTCTTGGAGGGTGTGGCATACTTGGATTCTTGGAGAAAGAAGGCAAAGGAAAAGAAGGAAAGCACAAGAAGGCATTGACATCAACAACTATATCATATTTTCTTGTAGGTACCGAGTTGCATGTATGATTTCTTCACTAGTTTTGGCATGCATGGCATATGCATGTGGATTTTTGGTTGTGATCTATCACTGGCATGGAGGATTTCTTGGATCGAGAAAATATTGCCTAGCCTTTCCATTTCCTGGATAGCCATGGTGATTGTGGGTTACTTTCATTTTTTTTTTTTTGGTTGGTCCTCATGTTCCTTAGTTTGGGTTGAGTTACTAGTCCTGGAGCCTTGGTTGCACAAACGCGTTGGAGCCCTGTATTGGCTTGGGTTGAGTTACTAGTCCTGGAGCCTTGGTTAGAAAAACGCTCTGGAGCCCTTGGTGGGTTGAGTTACTAGTCCTCAAGCTTTGGTTGGAAAAATGCTTTGGATCTCGGTAAAAGTTGTGGGTTGAGTTACTGGTCCTAGAGCCTTGGTTGGACAAATTCTATGGAGCCATGGATGGCTGGGATAAAGACCGATCTAATGATGGTTTGGTGATGTCCAACTATGAGTTGGAATCATTGTTTGATGGGTTGAGGTGGATAGCCTCTGGAAGCCCTGGATGAGTTTTGATGGATGTGTTTTATGATATCCCATATTCATGCTTGGAATATGGCATGAGGATGAATGGCTGAGGAGAGATTTGGCTCAGCCATTCTATGGTAAGGTGGAACGTGGAAGTCCCATCTCGGGTTTGGATTTTGCATCATTAATGAAAGGTTATTTATCCTTGTATTTATATGAGTATTTTGATGAATTATGTGGTCCATATGGTTGTACTTTTAGGATTATTTCCTGCTGCTATTACGTTGGTTATGTATGTGTTTTATGAGAACAACCATGTATGCCTCTCATCATTTTTTTACTTATAATTGAATGCTGAATGTATCTATGACCTAATGGATGGAATGGCAGTTGATGTGTTGAGGCATCAATGGTTCTGAGCGATTCTTAGCTAAGTATGAGACCCATATGCTTAGAACTGTGAATTACACCTGTAGATTACACATTTGCAATATGTTTGAAAAAATTCCTGTCATGGCTAGTAGGGGTCCAATCAAGGTCTTGAACAAGTATTTGATTTAGTAATGTCATTTCCATGTTATCTTACTGATTTGAAGATATGGATCAATTCTGGGCAATGACCTGGGCTCTTAGCCTAAAAACGTGGCTTAAATCTTGGGGTCACTGGCACAACATTTGCAATTTTGGTCCGTAGTTGCTGGCAGACAGGCTTGTGAGAGTGAATTTAGGTTGTTATTCGCTCCCTTGCCCATACCATGAGAGAGACTATGGCCTAAGAGACCTAAAACAATAGTGTGACCTAGGGATAGGCTATTTGAGTGGCTGACTTATCTTTTGAGGGTTCTTTTGATGACGTTGGATGTTTGTATGTTGTGTTTCCATTGGTTCCACTTTCTTAAGGTGACTTAGGAGGTCAAATCATATTAGAGTGGCCTCTCATCGCATGTTTACCCCAGTTGGCCTATTTCTTGGGTAGATGTGGGAGGAGGATGTTACAGAGTGGTATCAGAGCATGGTTCACCCCTCAGACTAGATGGACTATGTGTTGGTCATGCATGCATGTCAGTTTCATGTGTGTCTCTCACACTTGCATTCCATATGCTTGTTTCATTTGCATGATGTTTGTAATTTTGCAGTGATGTCTTCATTTGGAACTTAGTGTGCTTTTGTCGGATGCATTGTTGTGAGTGTATGACTGGTTATATGCTGTTATATATCACTTACATGTATCATTTGGTTTGCTTGGTTACATCTTGTATGATTGGTTACATTCTTGTATGACTTGGTCGTATGTATCATTCTTGTGTGCTGGGTTACATGATGTTACATGTTGTTACGAGTGTTGTTCATTTATGCTTGACTATATGTGTTATGTGTGGGTGTGACTCGTAATTGTGCTTGAGTGCTATCCACATGTAGGCTGGTGTATTTATCTACATTTTGGTTGTGCATGGTCCACATACAGTGGTACAATTTATGTCGTCATGCATGTTGTTAGGGTATGTATAGTTATGTATTGCTTATGAATATTCATGTTTTCATGTGGTCAAGTGTACCGTAATGTAGTGGATGTTGTCATGCATGAGGTTGCAGTGTGTGTTGTTGTTAAGGTCATACATTAATGACTAGACCCTAGCTAGAATGACGATGCATGGTTATATTCTTATGTACTAATTTCATATATTGCTATGATTATGTTATACATGTATCACTCTGAGTTGTTGATCTTGCAGACAAGGTATCCTCCCTGAGCTATACTAAGGTACGTTCATTTATTGTGATTCAGTTTAGCTGACATGATAGACCTTACAGGAAGAAAAATCAAATGGCTAGCAAGATGGTTGACTACAAAGACTCTCCCTATGAATCCAAAGAGAAGTATGGTGTTGGGAACTCTTCCAACTTGGAAGTGACACTTGGAAGCTTAAAGGAAGAGATAAGGAGCTGTAAGGTAGATAATGATCGAATCATGCAGTCATTGGAAAAGTTAACAGAGGTAAATGCAGTCATACTTCATAGCTTGTGATATTTGCAGCGATAGGGACCACTTCAGATCAATCATGATCAAGAGGAAAAAAACTAATGGGGAATATGGCAGTAGATCTCATTACGGTCACCGATCAGATAATGTTGGGTCCCTATAATACTAGTGATTACCCCATTACTATTGTAGTTGTACCCCTTATTAATATTGTTGTGCCCCTATTGTCCCCATATTGTTATTACTATGCCCCATAGAATCCATCTATTGTTATTTTTGTGGCTTTATATTATTATTGTTAGGTTGGTTGGCTTATATTATGACTCCTTAGACTCCTATATATAGAAAGGAGGTTCTATCATTTGAATCATCCAAGAATTGTTCATTTATGTAATGTAAAGGAGGTTGCCCCCTCGAAGAGGCTGAATTTTAAGGCGTTGATCTATCTTTTCTATCTTTTTCTTGAGCTGGTTTCATAATAGATAAGGATGAAACAATCCGAGATGGCAGATTGTTGGATACTCCAGAGAGGAGAAGGGATAGACACATGTATGATTCTAGTTCTGATTAAGATAGGCACTATGATCATCATTGGTATCATCCTTACAAGAGGAGAGATAGGGGATACTTCCGAATGAGTTTAAGAAAGAAAATCCACCTACTTTGGATGGAGAGGTGAAGAGATCACATGATGCAAAGGCTTGATTACTTGTATGGAGAAGTTCTTTAGGTTGCATGACTACCTAGAGAAAATGAAAGCTAGAGTGGCTACTTTCAGTATTAAAGGTAAAGCAAACATCTGATGGCAAGATATGAAGAATTTCAGGGACATAAATGAGGAAGATTTGACTTGGAGTGAATTTGAGCGGATATTCAAGAAGAAGTATTTGTCGGAGAGATACTTTGATGAAAAGGAAAAATAATTCTATGAGCTAAAGATGGGTTCTATGACAGATGATGAGCACACTAGTAATTTCTTGGAACTATAGAGGTATGTGCCTTACCTCAAGAAGGAGAAGGCTAAGATTCAGAGGTTCATTAGTGGGTTATTTGTTGCATTCAAGGACAAGACTGAGTTCTATGAGCATAGACCTTGGAGGAGGCCATTCAAAAGCTAAAGCATTCCTATGAACAATCGAAGTGTTGAACTAAGACTAAGCCAAACTAGAGAGGTAATGCAAAAACAAATGAAAATGGGACAAGAAGTGAGAAAGACCATAGGACATAGGTAACAAGGAAAATGTTGCACCACCTAAGCAGTTTAATGCATCAGAGAGAGGGCAGGGACATCGGCCTTAGGAGCAGAGTAAGGAACTTATATGATGTTGGACTTATGGAGGGGACCATCGAAAGAAATATTGTCCACAGTTTTAGACTGGTAGACCCAAGATATACAATGCACATGAGGCACAGGCTGTTAGGGATGTCGGTCAGAGTATTTCACGTATCTATGCAGCAGTGGAAAACCAATAAGAAGAACACCAGGCATCTATCATTGAGATGGACGGTAAGCTTTTTTATCAAGTTATTTATGTTTTCATTGACCTTGGATCTAATTATAGCTATGTTAGTCCTGACTTGGTGGATAAGTGTGATTTGAGTAAGGAATTGCATGCAGAATGTTGGTTAGTGCAATTGGCTATAGGTACAAATAAGTGAGTTCATCATTGCGTAAGAGCTTGTGCATTTTATTTGAATGGTATTCCTACTGCAGCACATTTGAATGTATTACCATTGAGTTCATACAATATGTTATTGGGCATGGATTGGTTGTATCTACATAGAACCAAGGTAGAATGCTATGATAAATCTATTGAGTGTGTTGATGACAATGGAGAACCAAGAGTATTACAAGGTAAGAAGAAAGCCACATCAGTTAGGATGGTGTCAACTATGCAACCAAATCGTAGTTGCAGTACACATTTCTAGTTATAAGGGTAAGGAGAATGAGGATGCAGATGTGTTGAACAGGTATCCAGTTTTGCAACAGTTTCAGGATGTATTTCTCGAGGACATTACAGAGTTTCCACCTCATAAGGAGGTAGACGTTTCTATTGATTTAGTGTCGAGGGAAACTCCAACATCTAAATCATCTTACAGGATGAGCACACCTTAGTTGGTTGAGTTAAAATTGCAGCTGAAGGAAATGTTCGAAAAGGGATACATTAGGCCAAGTGTATTACCGTGGGGCGCACCAGTCTTGTTTGTAAGGAAGAAAGATGGTACTCTTAGATTATGCATTGACTATAGGTAGTTGAACAAAGTGACCATCAAGAATATGTATCTGTTGTTGAGGATTGATGACTTGTTCGATCAGTTGAAGGGAGAAATAATGTTCTCAAAGATTGAATTGAGATCCAGATATCATCAAGTATGCATCAAGGAAGAAGACATTTACAAAACTACGTTCGGGACTAGGTATGGGAATTATGAGTTTTTTGTAGTTCCATTTGGCTTAAGTAATGCTCCAACTACATTCATGTGCTTGATGAATAATTTATTGCGTCCATATTTAGATAAGTTCGTTATTGTGTTCATTGATGATATATGGGTATATTCTGAAAACGAAAAAGAGCATGCCGAGCATTTAGTAGGAGTGTTGAAATTGTTGAGAGAGCATCAATTGTATGCTAAGCTCAACAAGTGTAGTTTCTTTCAGACTAAGGTACACTACTTGGGGCATGTTGTCTCCAAGGAGGGAATTGGAGTAGATCCATAAAATATAAGAGCCATCATGGAGTGGGTAGCTCCTAAGAAATTGGATGAGGTGATATCCTTCATGGGCTTGGCAGGATACTATAGGAGGTTCATTAGGAAATTCTCGCATATTGCTTATCCTATCACATCTTTGCAAATAAAAGGTAAGAAGTTTGAATGGATAGAGGAGTGCGAGTCTAGTTTTGAGCATCTCAAGTAGTTGTTGACACATGCACTAATATTAAAGATTGCAGATCCAAATAGAGAGCATATGCATGCAAGAGGTGACTTGGTGGAGTCCTTATGCAGGATGGACAGGTAGTATGCTATGAGTCATGAAAACTAAATGAGCACGAGCAGAACCATCCCACACATGATCTTGAGTTGGCAACGATTATACACACATTGAAAGTGTGGAGACACTATCTTCTGGGCAAGAGGTTCACATTGATGAGTGATCACAATGTTTGCGGTATCTATTTGACCAACCGAATCTGAATGGTAGGTGGATCGGTAATTGGCCACGATCAGTGAGTTCGACTTTGAAATGAGATACATCAAAGATAAAGATAACAAAGTGGTAGATTCTCTTAGTAGGCGGGTGTGGTAAATCACTTAGCTATTATGAGCTCTTATGGGACAATTTTACAGGACATGATATTGTGGGCAGGACAACAGGATATCAGATATATGGAGATTGTGCACAGGTTGTAGTAGAGTACAGGTACAGGTGCAGGTGCACAAGATTTGGATTATTATCTTGTATTAGATGGATTGGTCAGGTTTCGAGACATGATATATGTGTCGGATGACAGTGACCTCAAGAAGGTGATCTTGAGGGAGTTTCATGCAAAACCATATTCAGGTCACCCAGGTTACTAGAAGGCACTGACAATAGTGAAGATATATTACTATTGGCCTAACTTGAAGAGGGGTATAGAAGAGTTTGTGGTTAGATGTTTCAACTGTTAGCGGGTGAAAGCATAATGTAAACATCCAGGTGAATTGCTACAATCAATCGTGATTTCAGAATGGAAATGGGAGGTCATTTCCATGGAATTCATCACAGGGTTTCTGAAGACAGTGAGATAACATGATTCGATCATGGTCATTGTGGACAGGTTAACAAAGGTTGCACACTTCATTCCAGTGAAGTCTACATTCTCAGCTAGTGATGTGGCACAAGTGTTCATTAGAGATGTGGTTAGACTACATGGTGTCCCGAAGAAGACTGTGTCAGACAGGGATGTGAAGTTCACTTCAAAATTTTGGAAGGAGTTATTTGAAGGTTTGGGCACAGAATTGGCCTTTAGCACAACTTATCATCCACAGACAAATGGAAAGACAAAGAGGGTCAACATGATATTATAGGACATGTTGAGGATGTATGTGATGCATCAACATTGGAAGTGGGAAGAATATATCTCCTTGGTAGAGTTCGCATACAACAATAGTTATCAGGGATAATTGAGGATGAGTCCTTTTGAGGCTTTGTATGGTCGGAGTTGTGACACTCCCATCAGTTGGAGTGATCTGGTTGGCATGATATTGATTGGAACATATATGTTGGCAGACATGGCATAGAAATGCAGGTAATCAAGAAGAATATAAAGGAAACACAGGATAGGCATAAGAGTTATGCAGATAGAAATAAGTTGTTCAAGGAGTTCCAGGTTGGGGAACATGTGTACTTGTGTATCATTTCGAAGAAGAGCTCCTTGCATATTGGATCATGTGCTAAGCTGAAACCACGGTTTTGTGGACCCTTCATCATTATTAAGAGGATTGGGCCAGTAGCCTATCGACTTTCACTACCTATGATAGTGAAATTCCATGATGTTTTCCATGTCTCATTGCTTAAGAAGTATGTTAAAGATGTTGATCATGTAATTGACTGGTCTGTATTGCATGTGGAACGAGATGGAGAATTCCAGCTGAAGCCTCAATGTATATTGTAGAAAAAGGTGCTCATGCTCCAGAACTGAGAAATAGAGCAAGTTAAAGTGCAATGGAAGCACTTTGGGCTTGATGAAGCTACATGGGAGATGGAAGATTAGATGCGGGCTACGTATCCTTCCTTGTTTTCCAATTGAGACAAAGCAACTTGATATGGTGGTGCGGTATATGCCTTATGGTGGTTTAGTATTTACTTATGTTGGTTTAGTATTTTCTTATGATGCTTTGGTATTTGCTTTATGGTAGTATAATATATGCTTTATGGTGGTTGATATATGCTTTATGATGGTTTAGTAAATGCTATATGATGTTTCGACATATGCTTAGACATGGTGTTTAGTATATTCTTTGATATATGTTTTCGTATATGATTTGGCATATCTTTTGGTATACATGTATTTTATGATGTTACTATATGTACGTGTGACTGGATGTAAATACCATAACGAGCTGTGTTATAAAGCTCCACTATGCGGTATGGATGTCACGTTATTATGATTATGTTGTCATGTTACTATGCTATCATGTGGTTATGATATCATGATGTTATGATGTCATGTGGATTAGCACTAAGTAATATGATCATTGTAAATACCATAATGAGCTCTGTTATAAAGCTCAACTATGTAGTATGTTGTCATGATGTTTCGTCTTGAGCAGGAAATTCATTGTAAATACCATAACGAGCTGTGTTATAAAGCTCCACTATGCGGTGTGTTGTCCTAGTGTCATGATGTTTTATATTGAGCATGTATTTCATTGTAAATACTACATCGAGCTATGCTATAAAGCTCCATGAGCAATATGTCTTCTTTCGGAAGGTTGCTAAGGTATATGTGTGATTGAACATCGAGGACGGTGTCCCCCAAGGGGGAGGGTTCCATAACAACCCTGGTGAAAATTTCATGTAATAAAAGTTAATAAAAGGAAAAAATAATAACCACAGATGATGGGACACTTATTCCAAGCTGAATGTTAGGCAAAATTCTAGTGATGGGGATCACTTATGATTGTTTAATGGTGAAGGAAATTGGAAAGGGAAATGGATAAGGCTTTGGAAAGGAAAAATGGAATTTTTGGCACATTTACTTATGAAAATAATGGAAATTAGGAGAAAAAGGAGGTGAAAGGTCACAGGTTGCATGTGAGGAGGAAAATGAAGAAAATAGAGGCCTCATTCATAAAAAGGCTTCTGAGGATCAGTTGGTAACCTTTTATCAGTTTATTGTTGGAGCTCTCTCTCATTATCCTCTCTCTCTCATACTCTTCTATACTTAGATTTTCTTTGGAGGGTGTGGCATACTTGGATTCTTGGAGCAAGAAGGCAAAAGAAAAGTAGGAAAGTGCAAGAAGGCATTGACATCAACAACTACATCAGATTTTCTTGCAGGTACCGAGTTGCATGTATGATTTCTTCGCTAATTTTGGCATGCATGGCACATGCATGTGGAGTTTTGGTTGTGATCTATCACTGGCATGGAGGATTGCTTGGATCGACATCGGATTGCCTAGCCTTTCCATTTCCTAGGTAGCCATGGTGATTGTGGGTTACTTTCATTGTTTGTTTTTGGTTGGTCCTCATGTTACTTAGCTTGGGTTGAGTTACTAGTCCTGGAGCCTTGGTTGGACAAACGATCTAGAGCCCTTGGTGGGTTGAGTTACTAGTCCTAGGGACTTGGTTGGACAAATGCTCTGGAGCTCGATAAAAGCTATGGGTTGAGTTACTAGTCCTGGAGCCTTGGTTGGACAAACGCTTTGGAGCCCTACATGGCTGGGATAGAGACTGATCTGATGATGGTTTGGCTATGTATGAGCATGAGGTGGAATCACTATTTGATGGGCTGAGGTGTATGGCCTTTGGAAGCTGTGGATGAGTTTTGATTGATGTGTTTTATGAGATCCAACATTCATGCTTGGAATATGGCACGGGGGTGAGTCACTGAAGAGAGATTTGGCTCAACCATTCTATGGTCAGGTGGAACGTGGAAGTCCCATCCTAGGTTTGGATTTTGCATCATTAATGAATGGTTATTTCTCCTTGTATTTATGATTATTTTGATGAATTATGTGTGGTCCATATGGTTGTACTTTCATGAGTATTTTCTACTACTATTACGCTAGTTATGTATATGTTTTATGATAGCAACTATGTGTGGCTCTCATCATACTTATAATTGAATGATCATTGTATCTATGACCATATGGATGGAATGGTAGTTGATGTGTTGAGGCATCAATGGTTCTTAGTGATTCTCAGCTAAGTATGAGACCCCTATGTTAAGAACTGTGAATTACACCTGTAGATTACACATTTGTGATATGTTTGACAAAATGCGTATCATGGCTAGTATTTGTTTTCGTACTATCATTTCCATGTTATATTACTAATTTGAAGAGATGGATCAATTATGGGCAGTGACCGGGGCTCTGATCTTGAAAATGTGGCTTAAATCCTAGGGTCGTAGGCACAACATTGGCAATTTTGGTCCATAGTCACTGGAAGGCAGGCCTGTGAGAGTGATTTTAGGTTTTTGGATGCTCCCTTGCCCATATCATGAGAGAGAATATTTCCTAAGAGACCTAAAACAACAGTGGGACCTAGGGACATGCTGTCTGAGTGGCTGACTTGTCTTTTAAGGGTTATGTTTATGATGTTGGATGTATGTATGGTGTGTTTCTGTCTGTTCCATTTCCCTAAGGTGATTTAGGAGGTCGAATCATATCATAGTGGCCTCTCGTCGCATGTTTACCCCGACTGGCCGGTTGCTTGGATAGATGTGGGAGGAGCGTGTTACAATTTTCAAGCCTAAATCAATGATCTTGACCAAAGCATATTTTCTTGAAGGTCATAAGCAACATATTGGTGAGCACCAGTATTACAGCAATAATGCTGCAACTCCTGGGCTTCCTTCTTTACTCTTATCAACCCGGTAGTTCGTAACAAAATTGGAAGCGACGGTGTTGTATGCACAAGTACTAGTTCTTATTACAGGTTGTCACTTGGTCAGCCGATGCAAGATCACTAGGAGCTCAAGCCAACTTCTATGGATTCCAGAAGAAGCTCTATATGTGATGAAAGGAAAAAAAGATTACTCTGCTGATGCTATTCTACTTGTAGAAAGGAAGATTGACATGTAAAGCAAACAAGGGAAATCCTAGTTAACCACTAATCCTACTTTTGTAGAAAGCACTATGAAAACCATGAAAATAATGCCATTATCTACTCAAGGAAGTAAACAACATCTACCTAAGCTATTTCTAAAAGTAAATGAGCAAGAAAACATATTTTTGGATT
The DNA here is from genome assembly GCA_000404065.3 of Pinus taeda. NCBI lineage: Eukaryota > Viridiplantae > Streptophyta > Pinopsida > Pinales > Pinaceae > Pinus > Pinus taeda. Next base: position 304,241 of record APFE030774763.1, read on the forward strand.
TTTATGTATTTTCAAGTGAATTTGTCATGCATGTAATTTATTTGTTTGTGAATGTGGCAACAAATAGGTGGCGATGGAGGGCGGTTTTGGGACTTGAGAGGATATAGGATGGTGTGGATGGGTCCTAGGAGGTATCAGGTGGCCTTCTGGAGGATTTTCCCAAACTCAGTCTTCAAAAGAATGCCTACATGAAAATCTACAGGAGGACACAGGAAATCTATAGGAGGAAAAACAACGTTCTACAGGAGGCCTACAGGTGGAGGTCGAGAGAAATTTTCACTGTTTTGAAGGTGTGAGAGTGGGTGGAGAAGGTATATGAAGGTTGGGATGAAGTGTTAGGGCACCTAGGGTCTACCAAGAATCATTAGGAGAGAGAAATATGATTGGATTTGCTCGAGGAGAGAGAGGAAAGTCTATGGAAAATGCAGGAAACTAAGGCAGAATTGAGGGGAGATTTGGGCGACCTGTAGGGC
>APFE030774763.1:309923-324383 GCA_000404065.3 Pinus taeda
CTATCAAAGGAGAGAGGAAACAAGCAAGGAGCCAAGTGAAAGATTAAGGTTGGTGCTCTTTGCTTCTCTCTTATCTATCATCCATAAAGGAAAACACAAGTTACTTTGAATTGTTTGTTTCTAAGATAGCTACCCGTCTTAGTGGGACTAGTAGATCAAATAGACACTAGTTTTCCCGGAAACAAAATGGCGACTCCGCTGGGGAAAAGATAGTTTGTTTGTTTTTTACTGTTTTTTGCTTTATAAACTACAGACAGAGCCTGAAGTTAAGCCAACTAGCCTTCAAACTTCTTTTGTTATGCAACTGTAAAGTAGAGCAACGCTGCTTCAGTCAATATCTGGGTTGGTTTATGAATTGAACATCTGACTTGCAAACATCCTAAGTGCCCTGGTGGTAGCTCAATAACCTCATAAGATCATACCCCTATACCTTGTGTTTACTATCCATCATAAGCTCGGCCTAAATCACTGAACTTAGCTGCAAATTGTGAGTGAAAACAAAGCTCAGTTTCGTTCCCTGGTCCATCGCACTATCTCTCATTGGCAGCCTAGATGCATCGCACCTCCTATGTGTTGTAGGTGAGATGCATCCCTGTTTCCCTTAAGGACAGGTGCGATGATTGAATGATACTGTTTCTATCTCTAGAATTTGGTTTTTTCCTCCTTGTTTTCAGCTCTATTCAGTAGTTTTGTTGCTTATGATCAGTATATCATTATTGAAGCCTTCTTCCTTTACATTATTCAACCTCCATTGATCAGGATTTGTGAATGTTGTTTTATGTATTTTTCATCATTTACAGTCCTCCTTTGCAAAAAGTAGCTTAATTGAACTGTCATCTTTTGATTCAAAAGTGTCGTAACTATCGTTTTGAGTCAAGAAGAAGAGTGTTGTAAAGTCTTCCTCTTTTAGACAATTGATTGTATTTTTTTCATTGTATTTGATTTGAATTGTCAATATTTGAAGTGTCGAACACAGTTTTCCATTCGAAATCGAAAGTGTCGTTTTAGTCTTCCTTTCATTTTGAAAAGAAATTGTTGAAGTGTCGCTTTGAAGAAAATAGTTCAGATCTGTACTTAGTTTTCATTTTTGGCATTCACACATTAAGGAAGCAGAAAAAAAAATACATGCATGTGCATTTTCATTTAGACTGCATGCGAAAAATGATTTAGGAAAAGTGCATTTAGTGTGTGCTCTCTGCTCTCTATTGAAAGAATCATACTTTTCTTTCCTTAGTAGCTAGGATTTTCATTGCTGAAAGAAAACGAACGACTATTTACCATTTTAGATTGCATATTTAGGAATTTTATGTCTACATCATGTGGTGAACCTTGAAAGACAAACTTCTAAAAAATATCAACTTTAAAATAAACCTCAATGAACATAAAAACGCTTTGGAACCTAATGCACAACATCTAGAAATCTAGGCTAGAGACGTATTCCGGCATTGTAAAACCTGGTAACTATCGTTTTCATCGAAGGTTGGGTGATTCCTCCTCTTTGATACGACAAGTGCCAGTACGGACTTGTGCTCCCCGTACCGTCGAGTATATATTGGGAGACCACAATACACTGATATCCTTTATCCTTAGGAAGCCGTGTCTACTTCCCTATCGATCGCAATGCACTGAACACAACATTCGGGAAGATTGACTGCCGTATGTAAAGTCCTTGGTAATTTCTCTCTAATTTACCACCAAGGTGTATATTGCAGTTTTGCGATGGCTTTGGTAATCCCTCTGTCTAGACTTCCAAAGTAGTCAATTTCGTTCCTTTTCGACTCCCTAAAAGAAAAGGTCCATCTGAGCACTTGTCACTTCAAGCTCATTATAAATCAAAGGCGACTAGAGTCACCTTTAGCTTTTTCTTGAATCTTAAAAATTGAAAAAGCAAGTTGTGTCAAAGTGTCATAAAACTTATTTAATTTGGAATAACATCCCTGTTCCTTCTTTGATCTTAGGTTGAGGTAGTGGAGTCCACCAATCAAGGATTTCCCCTTAGGGGAAATCCTAGTCCTTTCTCCTCTTTGGGAGATATTGGTGCTCCTTATATGGCTACATTGTCCCTTCCAGGACTCACAATTGGCCTGCCAGTATGGCCATTCTTGACCTTTGTCATTCAAAACACCGTAATTCCTCATCAATCGAATCAGCAACCAGATGTTACTAGAGTTTCTCCCTCATCTTTTTCTTCATTTATTTCTCCCTCTCCTTCTTCCTCTTCGCTTGGTGAAACTAGTGATACTAAAAACCAAGTAACTGAGAAGAAGAAGAAGAAGCCAGTGGCACAAGGGGGCAACCATGTATCGTCCGGTGAAAATCTGCACACCGCACCTTCCAAACCCAAATCTCCATGCGTAGTTTGTAAAGGAAACCACCTTCATCGAGATTATCCTTGCATCCCGCGGATCTTGAGAGACTGGTCTCCCCGCTTGCACCATCCGGTGTCATCAACCTCTATCGATCACGTTGAGAGTACACCATCGACTAGTGAAAATGAAGTCAATGGACAAAAAGGAAGATCTAGATTTCCTTGTAGGTTGTGTGAAGGCGATCATGCCCTCCATCGTTGTCCTTTTCTGGATGAAGCTAAAAGTGTCTTGGATAACCGTCCTGCTTCACCACAGTGACTTCTACCTGGATATAATAAACTCTTGCCAAGTCCATCGCTAGTTTAAAATCCGACTGACATACCTCAGTTGTCGGTCGAAACACTTATCATTGAAGATAAACCCTGTGAGTCCATACTGGACTAAAGTCAACAGGTCGAGACAATAGTCGCCCCAGTCTTGCCTTCAGAAGGTCCACCTTCAGATGATACAGTCTCTAAAGAGAATGAGAACGACACCGTTCAAATTATTTTTGTCAACATAGAGTTTGATGAACATGGGGGAAATCTACCCGTTCCTTTACCATAGGAGGGTAGTTCCCCATTTCAAGAGATTCATCTAGCCGTTTATTCGGTCCCCCCTCCAAGCAATCTAGTCGTTTCCTTTGATTGGAATCTACTATCGGGACCCCACCTTCCATCTAATGTACCATTCTGAATCATAGTACAAGTTTACAGAATGATCATGTTTGGCACTAACATAGATGAAGGGGATTCCGTGAGTATCCTTTCCTCAACTGCTTGGTTCACCATCGCTTCTGCCTGAGAATCGAAATTTGTCAGGCTTCAATAAAGGAACCAGTTGACCGTTAGGGATCCTTCCAAATTTTCCTATAACTTTGAGAAGGAAAACCGTTCATTTGAATGTGACGGTAGTCCAAGGGCCACTAAATTACAATCTACTCCTTGGGCGTGACTACGTTTACAACATGGGAGCTATTGTTTCCTCACTCTTTTGAGTGATGTGTTTCCCGTATGAAGGCAGAATGGTACAGATTGTTGACTAGCTTTCATTTCTCGGTTCAAACACGACTACGAGTCAAACACCATCCCTAAATGATATCTTTGCACAAGGAATGTCTCTTCAACCTCCAGTTCATCCACCTAATTACCGCGAGTGATTCTGTGAATGTAACAAACCCAAGGTTAATGCACCCTGGTCTGCTTCGGCAAGTGAACCTAGATGAAAGATAGATTTCCTCGTAGGTTATATGATTGGTCTGAAACGCCATTTCTGTGTAGGATATGGGATCAGTCCGAAACATGATATCTTCGTTGTAGGATATATGATTGGTCTGAAACACCATTTCCATGTAGGATGTGGGATCAGTCCAAAACAGGATCTCCTCAAAGGTTATGTGATTGGTCCAAAACACCATTTCCTTGTAGGTTATGTGATTGGAAGTGCTGACCCACACCATTCACCTTTGTCTATTCTGATGGAAAAATCCAAGGAAGTGTTTTGTCTCCTTCGCGAACGATACAATCTTGCTTAAATGCAAGGACTTCCATATGGTAACCTAAAAAATCTAATTTTATTTGTACCTGGGGGCATGCAAACCTTTTTTACGTAAGTGAAAAGCGACCAATGTAACTCTAACCTCGTAGTATTTTAACCTAACTTTTAGTTCAACTACTTTGGTTAGGTGATTGGTCTGATCACCATTCACCTTTGTCGGCAGACCCCGGAAAAGCAAAGGAAATGTTTTGTAGGAAACTATCCTACCTAACCTCAGTAGTTCATTAACTCTTAGTGTAGTTATTTTTGGAGTTGGTCGTTTCTAGCCTGCATACAAAAGGCATTGAGCAAAGTTTCGCATGGGGCAAGCTCACTAAAAAATGAACTTACTAATAAGAGACATCTTTAAAGATCATTGGAATGAGCAATGTTTCCACAAAGTTATAGCTCGTTAAAAAATAAACCTAGCACTGAGCATATGTTGGCACAAGGTTCAAGCTCATTAAAAAATAAACCCGCCTTCGGTAAATAACCTTTGTGATTGCATTGCTATCAGCCTTTGAGCCTTGGTTGTGTTCTTACCATCACCTCCACTCTTTTAGCCGATCATATGCCTCCACTTGATTGTTTACCCTTTTGAGGAACAACTGCGACGAGTGATTCTGTAAGCCACCCTCTTTACACTGCTGTGTTTGAGAAGTTCCAAACTTACCTGGAACCAGTTGTTACCTGAAAACACCACTCGTTCCTAAAAAACGAGTCTCTTTTAAGCTCTTTTTAGACTCGTAAAATATGAAAATATTGTCGAGCTACTAGCCTTTCCAGCTCGTTAAAGTAAAGGGAAGCGCCATCCCTCTACATTTTAATATTTTTGGACCTGAGGGATCATTCCAAAAAATATTGAGTGCTTGTCTTTTTCAGCTCTCTAAAACTATCGAAAAGTCATCCCTTTCGTATTATTTTATACTTTTTCAGACTTAAGGGATTATACCACGAAAAAGGACTGCTGGAGTTTCCTTCAAATTCTCTAAACATGAAAAGGATCAAGTTATATTTGTCGTTAAACTCGTTAAAACAATAGCGACAAACTTGTCCATCGGACAAGAGCGAGTTTCACTGTTGCTAGGCTCGCTAAAACATAGCGACAGGTTTTCCCAAAGGGAAAATTATAGAACAAGCATATGTTATCCTCCTCAAGCTTGACAAAATTAAAGAGGTACTGGTTAGCAATGACTGGGGAAAAAGGGAAGAAAACTTGAAGAACTTCATTGGTAGCTGGTCGCTCTTGAACATGACACTTTCACTCCATCACCATGATTGAGTCAGGTTGGGTTATTCCATTCACTGGTCACATCACCATTGGTCCTCCGTACCATCCATTTTTAGGGTTAACACTACCAATCCATTTTAGTGTCGCCGATATGTTCAAGAGAAGATGCTCAGAGAATTCACCAATCCAGCTAATACCTTCACTCTCCATTTTTCATGACCGCCATTCCTGAACCTTGTATTATCAGATCATTTTGACCTCCACAAAATCATTTGCTTCGTTTCGTGTCGTAGATGTGGGTTTCATTAAGGCCCTCCTACGAGGGGTCACTTCTTGTCGACATCAACTCATTATCCAAGAAGTTGACTTAGGAACAACCCTTTCAGTACTTTGAAGCTTACATGCCTCAATGGCAAGTTTCTCACTTCCGGTGACAGGTTTAGATCAATGGCCTTCGACCGAAAGATTTTACGCGGTGTTCGACATCGACTCATATATTCACACCACGTGAATTGTACTGCAGTACTTGAGGGCCATTATCATTATCGGTGATTCCTCTCACGCCTGTTAACAACTTACATCATTGGCTGGTAATCAGGCGATGTCATTCCATGTTCGACTTCAGAACATCTTTTCACATGGATCGACTTGTACATCGGGCGAATATTGAACGAGTTTGAAGACCCTGGATCTAGTTGCATCCATTCAGGCTGCGATATATTCAGGAAAATGAAGACATCAAATGTACTCCATAACTGCACAGATGATCATCCAAGCTAAGGGATGATGGCTCTACAAGAATCACTAGTCTGCAACAATAGACGATTGTCTGTCCTATGAACATGAAAATGAATTTATAAATCTGAGCATGGGAATGCTCGCCTCAGCTAGATCATGAAAATAATATGAAGATAACGTATTGTATTGTATCTTATTACAGGTCACCTTCTAGTTTGAAAAACCTTGGATCCTCATGATAATGCATTTCACCCGACATTAGAAGATTTACGACCTCATGCTTTAGGGGGCAACTGTTATATACATATTTGGGAACTGCAACCCCAATCACATATGTCAATAAACCAAGGGATCTTAAACCCCTAAAAGTGTTGTTTCATACCCTAAAGGATCATGGTCAACTGATTACATCATTTCCCAGAAGTTCCACCTGAAAAACTACTAAGAACTGGTCAAAACTGACCCATATAGACTGCTCCTTAGTCAAGGTGCGATGCACCTCACCTATTAGACATGGGCGGTGCAATGCATACTAAAAATGCTTTCTGTAGGGTGCGATGGGTGAAAGTAGACAAATGGAAGAGACAGTTTGCTAAGTGGAAACCCAGAGAATCTTCTAGAAACTTCTCATATGACACTTGCCTCTCTTAATTCGCCCAGGGATGAGTAAGAGACCATGAAATCTCCAAGTGGAACCAAGAACTATCAGTGAAATGACACTAATCAAAAACCCAGAAGCTGACTCACCCCCCTGCAAATATCTATATATGGATCCCTCATCATAGAGATCAGGAGGCTAGAATTTTGTAATTTGTAAGGAAGTACTATTTGTTTCTCTTTGAGACATTGTATTGTTGGGTGATCTTGCTTTTCATGAGGTGAAGAGGGCATGCTGGGAGGATGATGCTGGATCAGATAGCTGGGTTGTAATCCTCTCTTCTACTTCTACTATCAATAAAGTTATTTGATTTTTCCTCCATATACTTGTGTGTTTATGAATCTTGTATTTGTGTATACAATTTTAGGGATAATGTACTTCTAATTCTACTTTGTTTATGGTATCATAGATCTCTATGCTTTGATGGTTTCTTGTTGCTTTGCCTCTACAGGTGTTCTTTGAAGTGGGACAAGTGAGAAAGGAGTGGCAAGCTCTATCAAAGGAGAGAGGAAACAAGCAAGGATCCAAGTGAAAGATTAAGGTTGGTGCTCTCTGCTTCTCTCTTATATAAAGGAAAACACAAGTTACTTTGAATTGTTTTTTTCTAAGATAGCTACCCGTCTTAGTGGGACTAGCAGATCAAATAGACACTAGTTCTCTTGGAAACATGTAGAAAATGCCGAGAGCAGGTATATGGGAGAGATCAGTGGAGAATGATGGTTACGAGGCTTGTGGGGACATGAGAAGGTAGCAGGAGTGGAGTTTCGAGGAGAGAATGAAGGAAAAAGATGGTGAGTGTGCTTTAGGGAGGAGTACTTATTTATTTTTATGGATATTTTCGGTGATGGAGGGTGAGCTGGCCAAGTGTACATTGGCCCCATTCAGATCGTTGGTCCTCACCTACTTTGTCATCATGGCCCTTTCCTCGTAATCATCCCCCATGATTGCATCGGAGTTCACACCGCCTCCACTACCTGTCTTTGACATCTCTCTTGAGTTTGACTAAGCGCACGTGTGAGTGACATCTTCGGATGAGTGAAGTCAACTAGATGAAGGTTGCTAAGTTAACTGACCTCCTCAACCTCAAATAGCCTCATCCATCTTTTTGCTATTGCATGCTCTCTAATTATACAAATGCAGATAGAGGAGTGGGTTAGTTACTTACCTGAGATTTGAATGCATTTGCTGTGAGGTGCTATGGCCTTTCCTTCTGTTGCATGCCTTTATTTCTTTTGATGCATGCTTTTCTGCTTGCTGAGGTGTGGCTGTGCTTTGTGCATGTTCCTTTCTGGCTGGATTTGATCTTTAGGTGTCTGCTTCAACCTTAAAATTTTCACCCTCATGCTGCTGATGCTAGAGTTTAATGGGATTAGCTGCTACAGGAATTCCTACAGGAGCTCCTATTGCTGCTTCTCCCTTTGAAATTTTAGCTTTTCCTGTGCTTGGAGCTGTGAGGATGATGCCAAAAATGTAGATAGAGATGGAGAGGTAATAGGTAGGCTTCAGGTGATGTGGATGGTGCTGTTCCTTTTCTTATTTATTTTCTTTTTTCTAAAAAAATTGTTTTGTTTGTTTTGTTTGTTTGTTTTTTTGTTTTTTTTGTTTTTTTTTTTTTTCTTGGGCAGGAAGAAGAATGATGCTTGGGATGTGATGCAGGTCTAGAAGTGATGGAAAAGAGCTTTGAAGATTGCAAGAGGATTTATAAATATTTTACGAAGCTTCCCTGTTCCTCAAACTGCCTTTAAAATCCAATTCTGGCTCTCTGTAATTTCTACAGGAGCCTTCTGTAGAAAACACAGAGCCTCTTGTAGAAAACACAGTTTTTGAAAAAGAAGCATAGTGAGGTGAAAAGAATGCCAAGAATGATGGAGAAATGTGTGGGAAGGTAGGATAGGTGCTGGTATTGGTTTCAGAGCTTCCTTGGCACCTGCTGCTACTTCCTGTAGTCCTCCTGCAAACCTGCAATACAACTGGAAATTCATTTTTCTTTTTCCTTTTCTCTTTTTTTTTTTTTTGAAAACAACCAGGGTGCCTCAGGGAGGTTTTCACCCTAGTTGCCTACCTCGAGCACCTCCAAGGGAGGTTTTCACCTAGGGATATTATTTTCTTTCTTCTCTTTTTTTTTTTTTTTTTGACATCACTAGGCCGCCTTAGGAGAGGTTTTCAACCCAATGATGGGACTCAAGTGCCTCATGGATGTTTTCACTTGATTCCTTATTTTTTGTTTTTTTCTTTTTCTTTAGTGAGTGGGTGAAGTGGAGGCTAAGACATGCTCCACTACCATCACTGACTTATTCAATCCTTCAATAAACTCTCGCTTGGAGAGGGGTTTCTTGTAGACTTTCAATCGGTGTCCATTGACAAGCATGGGGATGGCTTCATCATCAATGGTTCTGATCAGAAATGAACCATTGTCATTGCATTTCTCCACAATGTAGGGTCCTAGCCATCTTGTCCTTAGCTTGCCCTTGAAATCTTTGTATCTTGAATCATAGAGTAGTGCCCAATCTCCCTCTTGGAATTGCTTCTCCTTGATGTTTCTGGGATGCCATATCTTCCTCTGAAGCTGAACTACCTCTGTGTGGAGAAGAGCCTGCATTCTGTGTTCATCCAATCCATTGAGTTGGAGTAATATTTCTTTCTGTGCATGGCTAAGGTTTAGGTTCAGTTGAGCTGCCATCATCAGGGTATCGAATTCAAATTCTATTGACAGCAAAGCCTTCTTCCCATAGACCAGCTCATAGGGTGTGAACCCTATAGTGGTATTCCATGTTGTGTTGTAGGCACAAGTGGCCTCAACTAATCTATCTTCCCAGCCTTTTCTGCTACTGCTCACTACCTTTGTCAGGATCCCTTCCAATCCACCTGCCAATTGGCTTGTGGATGGTAAGGGGTGGAAGTCCTATGCTTGATTCTATGATGTGTGAGAAGGTCTTCAATCAAATTGGAAGTGAACTGGCTGCCTTGATCTGTGACGAACTCTCTTGGATACCCGAACTTGTAGAATATGTTCTCTCTCAAAAACTCAGTTACTTTTTCCTCTATCGCTACTTTGATTTCTTTTGTATCTGCCCACTTTGTCAGCTAGTCGATGCACACAATAATGTATTGCTTCTATTTTGTAAGAGAGTTGATAGGCCCCACAAAGTCCTTGCCCCACTTCTCAAATGGCTCAAAGGTCTCTTGAGGCTGCATGGGCATTTCATCCTTTGGAGTGGGTTTCCCCATCCTTTGAAAATGATCACACTGGCTAACATATCTCCTCACATCCTAATGAAAAGTGGGCCAATAGTAGCCTGCTTGCAGTATCTTGAAGGCAATTCTTTTTGCTGCAAAATGACCTCCACAAGGCCCATCATGACAGGTTAGGAGGATGTTAAAAACTTCCTCCTCCCTGACACATCTTCTCAAGATCTGATTTGGGTCAAGTTTGAAGAGATTGCCCCCAATCCAAGTGAAAGGGGCGCTTTTCCTTACTATCTTGCTCTTTTCTTTTGAGGATAAGTATGGTGGGAACTATGTTGAAACCAAGTAGTTTTCTATATTAGCAAACCATGGAGAGAGTACTGAGATAGAAAACCGGTGTTCATCTGGCATTTTATCATCCACCATTCCTTCTTCACATGCAGGCAAATTTACTCTAGAAAAAAAGTCAGCAACTGCATTTTCTTTACCCAGCTTATCAACAATGCTCAAATTAAACTGTTGTAGTAAAAGAAGCCATCTAATAATGTGAGCATTTACATTCGGTTTGTTCATTAGATATCTAATTGCAGCATGATCAGTGTGCACAAAGGTTTGATAGCCTGTGATATAATGTCTGAATTTGTTTAAGGAATGCACTACAGCTAGGAGTTCCTTTTCGGTGACTATATAGTTTAGATCCACCTTTGGAAAGTTTTTGCTTATAAAGTATATGGCATAAGACAACTTCTCATCAATTTGTCCCAACGATGCTCTTATTGCTTTTTTCAAGGCATCTGTGTGAATGTGGAAAGGTAGGGCCCAGTTTAGGCCTCTCAAAATTGGGGCAGTCACAAGCTTGCTCTTCAAGGTATCTAGGGCTTCTTGACAGTTTTTTGACCATATAAATTCGACATCTTTACCTAAAAGACCAAACAATGGAGAGGCTAGCTTGCTGAAATCTTTAATGAATCTTTGGTAATACCCAACTAAGCCTAGGAAACTTCTGACATCTCTCACCTTTTGAGGAGGTGGGACCGTTTGGATGATGGCAATTTTGTTGGAGCCCACCTGCAGTCCTTGTTGAGAAATTGCATGACCTAGCACGATCCCTTTAGTCGTCGAAAATTCACATTTTTCTGGACTGAGGGATAGGTTCATCTCAATACACTTGTCTAGAACTTTTCCTAGGTTAGATAAAGCTTCCTAAAAGTTAGAGCCATAAGGAGTAAAGTCATCCATGTATATCTCTATTGCATCATGAACTAATTCAAAGAATATACTCAGTACCGCTCTTTGGAAAGTGGTTGGAGCATTACACAAACCAAAAGGAAGGACTTGGTATGCAAAGGTACCCCAAGGACAAGTGAAAGTGGTCTTATCTTGGTCTTCTAGGCTGATCTAAATCTAATTGTACTCGTTGAAGCCATCTAGGAAAGAGAAAAACCTTTTCCCTACCAGATCATCTAACACTTGATTTATGAAAGATAAAGGAAAATGGTCCTTTTTAGTGGCTTTGTTCAATTCCTGATAGTCAACGCATATTCTCCATTTACCATTTTTCTTTGTCACTAGCACCAAAGGAAAGACCCATTCACTATTAGAGATGGGATAGATGAATCCTGCATCAAGCAATTTCTGCAGTTCTTCCTTAACAATATCTTTAAGTGCTGGGTTCATCCTCCGTTGAGGCTGCCTAAATGGCTTGCAACCATCCTTGATGTATATATGATGAGTACAGACTGAAGGGTGCACTCCCTTCATCTCCTTATAGCTCCAGGCGAAGGCATCTAAGTGCTTTCTCAGCAGGCTTCACAGTTCCTTCTCCTGGGAAGTGGATAGGGATGGATTGATTTTCAAGGTTCTTTCTGGACCAAAATCTATATTCTTAACATGGAGAGAAGTGGATTCGGCCACACAGAGATCAGTTGAGGTGTTGTTTTGGGTTTCTCTTACTATGTCCTCTAAGGGCAATACACTGGGAGGTGGATTCTGAATCAGATTTTCAATCATATCATCCTCATCTTGCTGTTTTCCTCCCATGGAGATTTCTAATGTACAAAGCAGTGTAGAATAAACTTCATCCTCATCTTCCTCCTCCAACCAGAGAGGTAGATCATGTTCTAACAAAGGTTGGGCAGGAGGAAATAGGATTAACTGCTTGGACATATGCCCGTTCTTTATGGTCATGTTCCCATCTCGACAGCTGATGTACGCATCAATGATAGCCAACTAGCGTCTTCCCAGATTGAGAGGATACCTAGTGAGCTTTGCCTTGGGATGGAGAACTAAGAAATCACCAGGGTATTCCCAAGAATCAGTGGAGACCATCACATCTTCCACAATCCCCTTAGGGGTCATGGTGGAGAGGTCTGCTAGTTGTAGCACGGTTGTGGTCTTCCTTAAGGAACCCTAAAGGTTGAGTTTGAGTATTGTGTCCTTTGTCATCACATGAATGGTAGCTCCTGGATCAATCAAAGTGTGTGGGATCATGGTGCCATTGATGTGAACATCAACTACTCGGCTTCCAGGGTCTAGATATTTTGGACAGATTACCTGCCCCAACATCAGGTCGAACAACTGCCCTATGACATTGATGGTTAGGGCATCTCTCTTGTGCCTTCCTAGATGCCTAAAGCACTTCTCTTTAATCAACCTAATGTATATAGGAACATCCTTTATGGGTTGGAGAAGTGGTATCTTTACACATAGATGTTTCAATTCCCCCAGGAGTTCAGTTTCTTCTGGGGTAGGCTGGACTGTCACAGATAGTCTCTCAAGAAAGGGTGGAATTGCTTTCGGTTCACTTTCCTCTTTATCTTCCTCAACCTCTGTAGGTGGAGTGTAGAAATTTCACTTGAAGAACAAACCAATACATGCAATGTCCTAAAGCATAATACTTGTTCTATTTCTACAAAACATTAAGCGAAAGCATAATCAAATTCATGAGCAACATCAAGTAGAAACATGCATAGCTGATCAAGAGAAATAATCACACATAACACAAGATATATCCAAGGGAAAGCACCAGCATAAAACCCCAACCATGTATTATCAATCAAGTGTAGATCCTCAACGACATACAAAAATAATAAGCTCAATAGCTATCTTGTTCTCTCTATAATCAGAAGATCTTAATGATCTTCAAATAGAAGATGAAAATCATGGACTATCTAGGCTTCAATATATAGCCCAAAAGTCCTCCAATCTCCTAAAATAGATCCTTCTCCATGCAAGGAATACTTACTAGAAATATCCAAGCATCTGATAGTACATTGTCCCACATCTGATCTCAACTGTGTCTCTAATAGAACTGACATGCAACAGTTATCCATGAGTGACTTCTAAGTTATCTAAAATAATAGTTGTCACATGTATGCAAGCATTAACAAACTATATTTTATTATTTTAACAACTTGTTAAAATAATCTAACTGGACTTGACTAGTTAGAACTAAGTCAACTCATTCTCTCATTATAGAACTCATACTTATTCCCTCAATCAGTGGAGGAAATAAAGGATAAATTCCTCAAGTAGTGGGACAACTCATGTGCACGCTCACAAAGACTTCAAATTCGAATTTACTTAACTAATCAACTCAACTGAATTAATTAATTGATATTTCCAATTGCTGTTAAGACCAAAATTAATTTTACTTCCTATAGATAGACTAGGGACTACTATAAATAGGAAGGGACTACTATGTTGGGGTTGTAGTAAGCCTGGGATGTCCCTTACATCCCCTGCTAGTATGGTCTAGGTCCATGCGGCCTTCTTTGGTTTATGTAATAGAGTTGTTCAGTGGCTCCCTCAACCCCTTCATATACAACTTCAAGTCTGGGCAAGGAAGGGCACTTATCTGTAGAATGATTCTCCTCACAAAATGAACAAACCTCTATAGAGTTCAATGGGCATTCATTCCTAAGATGCCTCTTGGTGCATCTAGGGCAAAAGATGGCCAAATCCCTCTTTGCTTCCTCTTATTTCTTTTTGATATGCAAGGTATCCATTTGCATGGCAAGTGTCTGCAACATCTTACTCTTGAAATCTTCTAGCATGGTTCCAATTTCCCCCTTAATGGATGAGTTAGAGGAAGAGGTATTGGCTATGTGTTGACTCCCCCTACCCTTCTTTCTAGCTGCCCTAGAATGGTTTCTAAAAACAATATTTATTTCTTCATAGGATAGTTGGTAGATGTCTCCCCCAGCCAGTAGATGGAGGGTGTCTAAAAGATCTTCTTGAATTCCCCTGAGCAGGACCATCTTCAGAGACTTAGGGTCAACTGTACACTCGACCCTTTGTAACTGAGCTGGAACCTTTCCTCATAGTCTTCTAGGGACTCATCACTTCCTATAGTCATTTGGAAAATTTCTTCTTTAGTATCTTTTGACCTACAATAGTCTCGATACTTGTTGTTAAAGGCTTGTTGCATCTGAGTCCAAGTTGTGATACTATTGCCAGGTAATCCCATGAACCAGTGTAATGCTGCATCCTTGAGAGTAGAAGGGAACAATTTCAACTTTTTCTCATCCTCTACATAGTCATAGGTTCGACAGATAACAACAAACTCAAACAATAAGGTGTCAGGATCTTCTGTAGTCAGACCATGGAAATGAGGTAGGGCATAAGGTCTTATATTCTTCATTTTAGTGTCCCCATTGATCTCCCGAATGGGAAAGGTACCCTCTATTCTCTCTTCATTACCCCTAGCGTTTCTGTGTTCAGCCATTGGCTCTAAAGAAATGTTTTCTTCTTGATCACAGCCA